>JAVTVY010051318.1:0-268858 GCA_036873755.1 Hanleya hanleyi | reverse complement strand
TACATCTAGAACAGTGTTACATTGTGTACATCTAGAACAGTGTTACATTGTGTACATCTAGAACAGTGTTACAATGTGTACATCTAGAACAGTGTTACATTGTGTACATCTAGAACAGTGTTACATTGTGTACATCTAGAACAGTGTTACATTGTGTACATCTAGAACAGTGTTACATTGTGTACATCTAGAACAGTGTTACATTGTATACATCTAGAACAGTGTTGCAGTGTATACATCTAGAACAGTGTTACATTGTATACATCTAGAACAGTGTTACAGTGTATACATCTAGAACAGTGTTACATTGTATACATCTAGAACAGTGTTACATTGTGTACATCTAGAACAGTGTTACATTGTGTACATCTAGAACAGTGTTACATTGTGTACATCTAGAACAGTGTTACAGTGTATACATCTAGAACAGTGTTACATTGTGTACATCTAGAACAGTGTTACAGTGTATACATCTAGAACAGTGTTACATTGTATACATCTAGAACAGTGTTACATTGTATACATCTAGAACAGTGTTACAATATATACTTCTGGAACAGTTACAATGTATACATCTGGAACAGTGTTATGATTTATAAATTTAGAACAGTGTTACAATGGATACATCTAGACAGTGTTACATTGTGTACATCTAGAACAGTGTTATATTGTATACATCTAGAACAGTGTTACATTGTATACATCTCGAACAGTGTTACAATATATACATCTGGAACAGTTACAATGTATACATCTGGAAAAGTGTTATGATTTATAAATTTAGAACAGTGTTACATTGTATACATCTAGAACAGTGTTACATTGTGTACATCTAGAACAGTGTTACATTGTATACATCTAGAACAGTGTTACATTGTGTACATCTAGAACAGTGTTACATTGTATACATCTAGAACAGTGTTACATTGTGTACATCTAGAACAGTGTTACATTGTATACATCTAGAACAGTGTTACATTGTGTACATCTAGAACAGTGTTACATTGTGTACATCTAGAACAGTGTTTCATCATAGGTATCACACATGTACATAACACTGGTGTTTAGTGTATTAGTATATATATATTTTGTATACTTGTCATAATTTCTATATGCTTCAGTTTTGTCAATACTTTATATATATGTTTCCAAATAAAGTTTCTCTAACTCCTATGAATTATAAGCGTCTAGTCCGTCATTCATAATTCAGCCGTCATCCATTAGAGAATATCCGCGTCCATAATCCCAAAGACCTATTCCATATTCCAGTATTAGCACCAAATTCAAAAAGACAATCATAGTATACATAAACATAGGCTTGTTTCCTGCAAGAGAGAAGCGGTCAAGTTTTCAATGATGCCAGCAAGACATCATGATGTTCCAAAAATATCAAATCCTTATCGCTGATCAGTATTATTAATCCATAATATTCGTTGTAAAGTCGTCATCTGAAGAATGATGTATCTCAGTCATGCTTTGATTGTGACTGTTCATGTGAGTACCATGAGGATCTTGAAGTACATGGGTTCATACAGCCCCTAGCCCCGGGTTAAGCGGAATTAGACACAAGTTACGAAACGTAACGCCATAGATCTTGCACGCTACGCTCATATTTTGCTATTAGCATGCGATATGTATCGCCAAATTTGAGAAACTTTGAGTGGAGGCGCTTTGTGGTGTAGCCCTGTTTTATAAGTTTCTGCAACAATGTTTTGTGACGTTGATTAAAATCGTCACATTTAACACAGGATCTAGCAAATGCTACTGGAATATTACTGTCCAGAAAGGGATAGTTTACGATGTCAAAATTGTAATCATCTCTTTTGTCATACAGTCGACGAGAGAGAAGGCCCGCTTCATTTTTATAGAGATATAGGTCTAAATATGATGTGCCTGTAGGGTCAAGGGCGTCGCTACCCATGGTGCGTGTGGTGCGAACGCACCCCTCTTTTTGCCCGTAGATTGGAAATACAAAAATTATGTAAGATATCAAACCTCTGTTTGCACTAAAATACGCTAAAATGCAGGAAATCGAGGATAAAAATTTAAAATTTTCCAGTGAGGGCATGCCCCGGATCCCTAGAAATATTTGGCGTGCATTCCTGGAATGATGAAACCAGCAAAAAAAAATCTTTTGAGGGATCAGTGAACCCTAGGATTTCATGTAGAAATAGTGTCTTAAATTGATATACATATGAAATAAACGAATGTGAATTATGTATTTAGCGTATAGGTGTAGTAAACATACCATCATCTATTCATGTGGATTGTAAGCGTAGTATTTAAGTGGGGGTTTTAGTATGCATCTAAAATCAAACATTACAGACGTAGTTTGTTTTAGGCCTGTTTTGTATGTTAAACCAGAAAGTCAAATGAAGTCCGGCATAAGGTGTGATATTTTCTCAATATCGATGCGTGCTTATGTGAAGCAAAAGTGAAAATAGAACATTAAATCTGAATACATTATGTTCAGATTTATTTCCGGGAAACGCGTAAAAGGCATCTTCGGCAACCTAGGACCCCTGAGCTTCCGGGGCCTAGGCGGCTCTTGGACCCTCACCTATTGGTCTGACAGAATTCGCTTATTTTAGCTTTGTGAAAATCAATCGTATCGGTACGCGTATATTGGTTTCTAATGTTCATTGACGTAAAGGTTAACGTTTTGTATGTATTAAATATAACTAGAAAGTCAAATGGATTAAGGCATGAGGTAATATTTTTTTCAACATCGATGTGTGCTTATAAATGTGAAACAAACGTGAAAATAGAACCACAAATCTGCATACATTATGTTCAGATTTATATCCGGGAAAACGCTTAGAACGCATCTCCGGTGATCTAGGATCCTGGACCCTCGCCTATTGGGCTGTGACAGTCGACTCCCACCCACCATGAACTTTCGCTAGATCCGCCCTTGGAAATTGAAAACATTCGCACCCCCCCCTTTAAAAATTCTAGTGACACCCCTGAGGGTTATCTGTAGTTTCCTTCAAATCCAGTGAAGGTGGATATATATCCTTCATGGCGTCATTTATATATCGATTATCCGCAGCGAGAAGATCGTCTATATAGCGTTTGGTGAATAAGAAGGAATGGGCTTTGAATGGATCGGTTTTTGAAAGCGCCTGCATATAGTCATATTCATAAGAGAACAGATATAGGTCAGCCAATAGGGGTGCACGAATAGACTGTTCATGAGTGTTGACTGGCAAGTTGCTTCCCTTGTGTCTACATAAGTCAAACTGTCTTTGCGAGTCAATATTTATCGTCTTCATGAGTCAGACTGTCAATTGTCTTCATGAGTCAGACTGTCAGTTGACTTTACGACTCAGACTATTTATTGTCTTCACGAGTAAGACTGTCAATTGTCTCAAGAGTCAGACTGTTTGTCTTTGCGGGTAAGACTGTTCTCTTCGCTAGTCAGCGTGTATATTCAAATATATGTTAGGCTGTTGGGACCGACAATCTTGTTCAAATACAAGCCTTCTTACATGTAAAAGACTACAGAAATGGAATTTTTTGCTTCCTCGCTGGTTGGTCAGCATTTAGAGGATAGGTGAAGAACTGTAATTGTTTGACCTGGTGTCAGAATATTGTGACACGAGTCAGACTGTGAATTGTCTTCACGAGTCAGGCTGTTTATTGTCTTCATGAGTAAGAACTTAGAAGGTTTATTGTCTTCGAGTCAGACTGTCAATTGTCTTCACAAGTCTGGCTGTGTTTGCGAGTCACTGTTTATTGTCTTCGTAATTTACTGTTTATTGTCTTCATGAATTAGACTGTTGATGTCTTCATCAGTCAGCGTGTTGTCTATTTAAATATATGTTGGGACCAACAATCATGTTTAAGCACAAGACTTCAAAAATGAAATTTGTTGCTTCCATTCTTAGTGGTCAGCATTTAGAGAATATAGGTCAAGAACTGGGTTCGTTTGGCCTGGTGTCAGAATAATGTTATGTGTCTAGGGTGTCGTTGTGCACACTCCAGGTCATGGTTAGAATAGGTCTCAGCTCCTCAGAGAGCTTGTCATAAGAGGCGAATAACTGGGGCACCTGTAGGGATCCAGGGAGTAAAAAGGAACAGGACCCTAACCGTGTGGTTTCCGGATGTGAAAAGGAATAGGAACCAACGTCATGATATGACTGAAATAGTGTTGAAACCGACGTTAAATCATATTCACTCACTCGCTCACTCACCCTGGTGCTTCATTCATTCAATGGAGCACTACAAAAAGGTGACAATTGGACCACTCTGTCTAATGTAGACATATCATCATGATAAAACCTTATTCTCTCACACAAACTTGTACTCTATTCAGGTAGATCTATCAGACCATATACGTGGGTGGTTGGGTGGTTTCAGGTTCCTGTTGCTTCAATGCATTTTGCTGACAAGCAACAGGAACTTGATAATGTGATGTCTAGCACTGTAATATCACTTGTTTTTATTGCCCCAACTATGTCTTGTGTGCTGTCTTCAGTGTTTTATAGGATGGATGGAGGGTGTCTGGTTCCATGCTGCTTCAAAGATTTCTTTTTTGAAGTAACAGGAATGCAACCTGGCTGGTTCGTTGCGATATAGCTGAAATATTGTTGAAAGTGACGTTAAATTCCATTCACTCGTTCACTGACTCAGACCGTATACAGAGAGCACATTAGACATTCCTGTGGTCCTGGACAATCAGTATTCTGTTTTGGGTAATCTCATTAACCTTTCTTCTACAAACACAATAACAATACACAGTCTGGACATGTCGACACTGCATAGCAGTCCAGATTCTGGTGAAATAAAATATTTTCTCTCAAACTTCCATGAAGTCCATACATGAATGTTGTCTGGCATGTTGCTTCCCTAGTGACTTCATGAGTGACTCCGACTGTCTTCACGAGTCACTATTTATTGTCTTCATGACTGTCAATTGTCTTCATGAGTCAGACTGTCAGTTGTCTTTACGAGTCAGACTGTTTATTGTCTTTGCAAGTAAGACTGAATTGTCTTCGTGAGTCAGACTGTCTATTGTCTTAACGAGTCAGACTGTCTGCACAATTAAGACTGTTTATTGTCTTCGCGAGTTAGACTGTCAATTGTCTTCACAAGTCGGATTGTCTTTGCGAGTCGGACTGTTTATTGTCTTCGTGAGTCAGAAGCTTAATTATTCTCCATGATAATATATGGGGAAATAGTTTGAAGTGCAAAGTCATCAAACATCTATTGCCCTTGCATTGAGGTTATTTCTGGGTCTTTGAAAAGTAACACGTTTATCACTCCTCTTAAAATGTATGTCTTGAAAAGCAACAATGTAAATACTCTAATCACTCCTCATAAAATGTAGGTCTATGTCTTGAAAAGCAACAATGTTATCACTGTTTGAATTAAAAAATTATCTCTTAAAAAAACCTGTTACCACTGGTTGTATTAAAAAAGTATCTCTTCGAGAACATTAATTTTAATAAATAATAACATATATCTTGCCAAGTAGCAATGCTCATAAAAGTATTTATTGAAAGAGGATCTGTTCAAAGCAACTGGCAACATGAATTAAAATCCTGGTCAAAATGTATTGATTAAACATGACTGTGAAAAGGATGTAATCTGACTGTTTCTTTTTAGTCCCATGGGCAAATACAGCTGTCTAATTTGGGCTGCCATTGTACTCATCAATTTGGGCTAAACTCCGTCGTCCGTCCATCCGTAAACAATTCTTGTTACCGCGATTTCTCAGGAACTACTGCATGGATTTTTCTCAAATTTGGTACACATGTGTCCCTTGGGGTCTAGTTGTGCAAGATACCCTTTCTGGTCCGATTCGAAAATCCAATATGGTCAACAGGCCGCCATCTTGGATTTTCCCATGAAACATTGTTATCGTGATTTCTCGGGAAGTTGGATCTTTCTCAAATTTCATACATCGGTTTCCCTTGGGGTCTTGTTGTGCAAGATTCCTTTTTTGGTCCGATTCGAAAATCCAATATGGCCATCTTAGATTTCCCCATGAAACTTTATCGTGATTTCTTAGGAAGTACTTCATGGATCTTTCTCAAATGTGATACACAGGTTCCCCTTGTGGTCCAGTTGTGCAAGATACCTTTTTTGGTCCGATTCGAAAATCCAATATGGCCACCAGGCGGCCATTTTGAATTTCCCCTTGAAATTTTGTTTTCTTGAATTCTCAGGAACTATACTGCATGGATCTTTGTCAAATTTGGTACACAAGTTCCTCTTGTGGTTTAGTTGTGCAAAATAGCTTTTCTGGTCCGATTCCAAAATCCAATATGGCCACCAGACGGCCATCTTGGATTTCCCCGATGAAACTTTATCGTGATTTCTCAGTAAGTACTGCATGGATCTTTCTCAAATTTGGTACACAGATCCCCCTTGTGGTCTAGTTGTGCAAGATACCTTTTCGGTCCGATTCGAAAGTCCAATATGGCTATCAGCCGGCCATCTTGGACTTCCCCACGAAAGTTTATCGTGATTTCTCAGGAAGTACTGCATGGATCTTTCTCAAATTTGGTACACAGGTTCCACTTGTAGTATAGTTGTACAAAATACCTTTTTGGTCCGATTTGAAAATCCAACATGGCCGCCAGGTGACCATCTTTAATTTCCCTTGAAACATTGTTATCGTGAATTCTCAGGAACTACTTCATCGATCTTTCTGAAATTTGGTACACAGGTCCCACATGGAGCCTAGTTGTGCAAGATACCTTTTTTGGTCCGATTCGAAAATCCAAGTTACAATTCAAATTAATACGATATTCCCGAGTTGTGATGTTGCATCACAATTAGAGTCGGTGGATCAAACGGTGGGGCATATTCTATATACTTACTGTAGAGCATATTCATACCTTCACATTCTGTATCAAGGAGTTCAATGATTCCGAATTAAAATGTATTCTTCAAATTTTAAATCAGTTTACTTTAGTCCATGCCGTTGCAAGTGAACTGCCCCACCGTTTCGTCTCACTGATGAGTCAGACACTTTCAAAGTTTCAACATTACGGACCGGATCCCTTCAGTATTAAGTTTGTACCATCTGATTAGTTTCAAGCATGGTATCTTAAAAGAGATCTCTCAAACTAGCCCAGTAAACAGAACAGAATTAGCATTCATTCCTAATTAAAAATCTTAAGTATGTTTCATAGCTCATGCCAAAGTGTCAAAGAGATTTGTCTTCGCTTCCAGTACCCAATGATGACACGTGCAAAGAAAAAAATACTACAAAACGAAGATGAAGGATCCTCCGGACATTCAGTTTCAGACTAACTTTGCTCATTTCACTTGTACTACAACCGACATCAAGTACAGTTTCTAGAAATCTTGAAACTTAGAAAGATAATATCTTGGTGTTTTCCAGTGTCCCTTTTTCGATCTTTTTTGCTCAAATTCGAATTTGTGTCAACAAAATTACAAATCAGTCGTTTGTTCGTAGTAACAATGGACAAAAAGATCTTCTGGTCATTAGCTTACAATTATCGGACAATGGTGGGCGCCAAGATCCTTCAGGATCTCTCGTTATTCCTATTCAGTCTACATGTACGAAGAAATCCACAAGTCTGACATGTATTTTGGACTGGAAGCTGTAATTTGGGCACCTGTAAAGAGTATAGAAAAACTGACCTGTATTTGTTCACGAGTTCTGCAATTTGCATGAATACATGATGTAAACTGAATGTTCTTTGTGTCTGAATATATTTACTGTGGATTTGTATGGGAGAAATATAAACAGGACTTCTGGACTTCCTCTCATTGATAGTTGCAGACCTGATGGGATCACCAGGGGGCGCTGACGACACCATATCTACCATTCAATCAGAGACCGGTGATTGGAAGCCAGGAAACTGGCTGCAGACCCTGACCCACAATCCAGAAGCAAACAGTCGACTATTGAACCAGTTGAGGAAAACCCGAATCGTCAATTTACAAAGTCTACCCAGATTCACGCTGAAAAACATTCTCGGAGCTGTCAGTATCTTTGAACGTTGGCTCTGGTTGAGCACACCAGATGAGAAACGGAACATCAATGACATTCCGCCAGTAGAGCTGGATCCGCTCCTGGCAGAGTTCTTCAGCGTGATTCGTATGCCGTCAGGTGTGGAGTATAAGCGAGAATCTTTCATGGCCATTCGTTCCCACCTGGAGAGGTATCTGAAGGAGTCGGGTTATCCTGAATCGATCACTGTCTCTCACATCTTCCCACTAAGTCGCAAAGCTTTCTTCACCAAGAGGAACATGTTGATTGCAGGTTCCAGGCACAAAGATCAGTAGCTCTGTCGGAAAGCTGAACAGGTCATGATAATATTAGAGTTTACATGCAGCTAATTTCCAGGTATCCATATTCCCTGCAGGCCATGTTCGGAGGGCCTGAAGGCTGTTCAACTGTGCACGGGATTATTCAATATGGAACTAAGCCTGTGTGAATTACCGGAGTACAATGATCTCGGCGAGAAGTACGGAATATCGTATCGAGAGATCATAACCTCCTGAATGTTGCTGTAACACTGTGAACCTCTGACTGCACGGAGTCGAAATCGTGGCACTCGGGCACATTTTCTTAATGTACATGTAATCCCTTGGCAAACTCGGACCTGTTGTTTTGGCAGTAATAGGATCAGAGGGATGCACTCCTCCTCACACAAACAGTAACTAAAGTTCATTAAGCCTGATACCATCTGAAAGTAGTTCATTCCCTCACGAATGAGTTATGCATTCCACCTTTGGACATCCTTCTTTAGAGATAGTTGTTCCAAAAGTAACCAGAAGTTGGGTGCCGTTATGTGACGTAACAGTTCTAACTGAAATTATTTGCTGCCCTTTTATATCTGCATGGCATACTAGTGCGGTGCTAGGGTTATCACAGATTTATTTGAAGTGTAAAGCAGACTGTTTACAAAAGTTCTTATGTAGACATGTCTGAAGATTGTAACATTAATTGTACATAGAGGACTTTTCATTTGAGTACGTGTACCGATATCTGATTTGAAACTGCATATGTCAGCCATGATTGTTTTTGGGTTGTGGTGCCGCAGGTGGGATTTGCTCATTAGTAAATAAACCTGGATTTAGGCCCTTCTATCACATATCTTTTCTTTTTTTTTGGAATTGTTTACCTAATTCACTATCGACATACGAATTACATGTAAGTAGCTTCATTTTTGATTAACCAAAAAGTTACACACATGATTTTGTTCATCAATATATCATTATGGTTGATTTTCATTGTAAATGTCCACTGATCAACTGATAACAGTATGGTTGTTTTCAAATATAGTTTCTTTCGTGTATTTTTCATCACTTTAGTCATTACCACCATTTTATTAAATTTAATAAAAAAAAACTTAGAATGATTGAAGGACACTCTTTTGCCAACATTTCATAGAGCAATCCATTTGTGATCAATTCTGCATAATTATAGCTGAATACAGGCAAAATATAGATTTTAGAAATAGTTTGTTTGTTTAGATGTTCTTCCCTTCCCCCACAAAATACCTTAGTCTACAGCTCTTCATAACCATTGGTGTGTTATAGATATGTTATTTCAAGTCTATGTAGAGAATAAAAATGTTCTGATCATCTATATTTAAGGATTAAGGAATTAAATATACATGTCTGCACTTCTCGTGTTCCTGATCATTGCTTTGCTTTTAATTCCATCTGTTTGTTAAAGATGTAATCAACCTCAAATCAAGGCTCAAATCGATGTCTCTCAAACTCAGCGAAAGTCACATATGTTACGACAGGTACAAAATGAAAAACATTTGACCACAAAATCTAAACTTGATTCTACCATTCACGAGAAAATAGAAGGAATTGGTCTTTAAAAACGGCCATGTCAACAAGCGTATACACGTGTCACTGTGGTGCATCCGAATCTTAGGCATGAACTGACGTTATCCCATGGCTGCAGCTGTTCAGCATTCAAATTCGTGAGCGTCGCTGCATCACACAATTGTCACGCAGTGACGTCATTTTCCTCACCGTGTACACACACTCAATGGGGAAAAAAGAAAACCTGATGCAGTGGGTAAAGTTTCAAATTTCTCTGACATATTCTTGCATTTGATGTATATGGCTACCCCACTATCATCAAATATAATACATATGCTTTAACAAACTTCGCTGCGGAAAAATGCACAGGGATGTTTGAGGCCTGTTTGAGAACGTTAAAGATGAACTGCAAAGGTTTCTGAAAACAGCTTCAAAAGAGAAAGATATAGCAAAACATAACATTGCTCAAGGAAGATGTGATGGACAAAACTTGTTTCAAATACATACAAAACACCTTGTGATCTAGATGGTAATCCATAGGTCGGGGGGATCCTGCTCTCTAAAATGGAGGTAAATAATGACGTTTTTGCTGAATAACTTTTAATTTCTTCTTAACCAATGCTCCAAAACCTCAGGCACATTAATCGATCTATTGTTCCTTGTCCTAAAATTAATTTGTCATTTGAAGAACCAGTCAATGTTGTTTTAATAGCATGAAAAATATTTGGCCTATTATTATGCAAATTTTTTAACTACCATTTGATAGTGATATATATTTCTGTGTCCGCCTGACATGCCCGAAGAGGTTTTCAGTGGATTCATTATGTAAACTGATTTATTGAGCAAAAATGACATTATTGCTTCCATTTTAGAGAATGGGCTCGTCCTAATCTGGTAATCCAACAGCTGAAAGTGTCACTAATTATGACATATTTGTGATTTTGTGTTGTCATGATGGGTCTGTCTAATCCACCACAATTCATGTTACATACATCATCCTTCTATCAGTGCTGGCATTGAAGCAACATGATGTCACATACAGTGCCAAATCAGGAGGTGCCTATTTAAAGCGAGGCTTGTTTTCATATTGATGGTGATTGCAAATTCTGACAGTATAATGCTTTTCTCAAATAATGTGCAAAACATTCCTCGTTAAAAATAACTTTCACATTACTTCCTGTCACCGATACGTTGGAATGAAAAGAAAGATAGCAAAATTAAATTGACCATCCACCATAACTGGCGCTGCTGCTGCGGGGACCATGGACCTCTATGGTCGATTTTTTTTGGTCATGATATCTCATATCATTGATGAAGAGTATGATTTGAATCCGTATTGGATTATGCACATCCATAAAACATAATACCAACTGTCCTCTCACCAATGTCCATGCACTCCCCAAGCTTGAAGTAAATTGGTTGAATCGTTCTAGAGTTATTTTCCAGACAAGATCTAAATGCAGAAAATCTAAGATGACTGATGGTGGCCATCTTGGATTACACAGGTAACTGAAAAGCAATGACAACTGTCCTCTCACCGATGTCAAGCCAAACTGCAAGTTTTAAGTCGATCAGTTGAATTATTCTAGAGTTGATGTCCAGACAAATGCAACTGCTTAAAATGCAACATAATCCAATATTGCTGGTAGATGGCAGCCAAATTGGATTATGCTCATTCATGAAACATAATCCGAACCGGGATCTCACCAAGGTCAAGGGACTCCCCAAGTTTGAAGTAGATCAGTTGAATCGTACTCCAGCTATTGTCCGGACAAGATGAAACCGATTAAAATCCAATGAAATCCAGTATGGCTGGTGGTGGCCATATTGGATTAAGCGCGTCCTTCAAAAACAATCCTCCTCCTCTCAACAATGTCAAGGCACTCCCCAGGTATGAAGTAGATCGGTTGAATCGTTCTCGAGTTATTGTCCGGACAAGATCCAACTGCTTATAATCCAATATGGCTGACGGCGGCCATATTAGATAACGCACATTGCTGAAAAACAATCCCAACCGTCCTCTCACCAATATCAAGGCACACCCCATGTTTGAAGTTGATCGGTTAAATCGTTCACGAGTTATTGTCCGGACAAGAAAATCTAAGATCCAACTGCTTATAATCCAATATGGCTGACGGTGGCCATATTGGATTATGCACATCGCTGAAAAAAAATCCAAACCGTCCTCTCACCGATGTCAAGGCACTCCCCAAGTTTAAAGTAGATCAGTTGAATCGCACTCCAGTTATTGTCCGGACAAGATCAAACTGCTTAAAATCCAATGAAATCCAGTATGGCTGATGGTGGCCATATTGGATTAAGCACATCCTTGAAAAACAATTCTAATCCTCCTCTCAACAATGTCAAGGCACTCCCCACTTATGAAGTAGATCGGTTGAATCGTTCTCGAGTTATTGTCCGGACAAGATCCAACTGCTTATAATTCAATATGGCTGACGGCGGCCATATTAGATTACGCACATTGCTGAAAAACAATCCCAATTGTCCTCTCACCAATGTCAAGGCACACCCCTAGTTTGAAGTTGATCGGTTAAATCGTTCACGAGTTATTGTCCGGACAAGAAAATCTAAGATCCAACTGCTTATAATCCAATATGGCTGACGGCGGCCATATTAGATCATGCACACTGCTGAAAAACAATCCCAACCGTCCTCTCACCAATGTCAAGGCACACCCCAAGTTTGAAGTTCATCGATTAAATCGTTCACGAGTTATTGTCCGGACAAGAAAATTTAAGATCCAACTGCTTATAATCCAAAATGGCTGACGGTGGCCATATTGGATTATGCACATTGCTGAAAATCAACCGCAACCGTCCTCTCGCCAATGTCAAGGCACACCCCAAGTTTGAAGTGGATCGGTTAAATCGTTCACGAGTTATTGTCCGGACAAGAAAATTTAAGATCCAACTGCTTATAATCCAAAATGGCTGACGGTGGCCATATTGGATTATGCACATTGCTGAAAATCAATCCCAACCGTCCTCTCGCCAATGTCAAGGCACACCCCAAGTTTGAAGTTGATCGGTTAAATCGTTCACGAGTTATTGTCCGGACAAGAAAATTTAAGATCCAACTGCTTATAATCCAAAATGGCTGACGGTGGCCATATTGGATTATGCACATTGCTGAAAATCAATCCCAACCGTGCTCTCGCCAATGTCAAGGCACACCCCAAGTTTGAAGTTGATCGGTTAAATCGTTCACGAGTTATTGTCCGGACAAGAAAATCTTACGGAATTACGGAACTACGGAATTACGGACACCGGTGTTTCTAAGTCCCCCCCCCTACTAAGTAGCGGGGACAAAAAAATAAAGTTCACAGCTGAAATCACAAGGAATAGTGTACGTGTTAAATTTGAGAGAGAATTAATATGATAGTTACTTTTAAACATTACATAACATTGTTATGATCTGTGTGTGATGATAACGATCGAGCTTCATGATCAATTCAATATACATTTTTGAGTAAAAAGAAAAATACGCTGTAGTCTAATTATTCTATGGGGTAGAGGTGTGTTAACATTATCAAAACATAAAACTTAAAGCATTTCACGGTCAACATTGTTGATAATTCTTATGTTGGTGATCTGGAGATAGTTTGTGTCTTATCTATTACTCTCTCAGATCATTAACGGCCAAAATTCAATGCCATATCATGATTTCGACTTTATTATTTAATATGGTAAATTTTCTTGTTGCCAGTTCTTGGAGATGCTGGAATGCAAGACGATTTTGGTGGCAGTGGTGTCGGAAGAAAGTTTGGAATTCACGGGGATGGAGGGCCTGCTTATCATCTCACTGGCTCACACATGGGAAACTTAGACATTGCCAACATGATACCGTACACCTCCCGCTCAAGTGAAAGGGAGAGCATCAGGGCAAGAATCGCCAATGCAGACCTACTACCAAAGGCCACAGTGAAGAATATTATCACCTGTGTAATCATATTTGAGCGATGGCTTTGGGAGCAGCCTTACAATGACTGTCGGAGAATATTTGAGATTCCACCAGAAAAATTGGATCCTTACTTGGCGGAGTTCTTCTCTACGATAAAAACACCATCCGGCGCGCCGTACAAGGTCCAGTCCATGCAGTGCCTTCGCTCAAACCTCGACCGCTACCTCAAAGGGAATGACTACCCAGAATCCATCGTGACTTCACCAAAATTCGAACAAAGTCAAATGTCCTTCAAAATTTGGAAAAAATGTGCCCAGGCATTCAACAGTTCGCTTCCACCAGTTCGATATGAAAGTCAATAGATTCAATACCAGAATCAAGTTCAATTGATCCGTAATTGTACATGAACACTTCAACTTTCCTTTCATTTCTCAGGATTTCAAGCGAGGCTCTTAATTAATTTCTCGTCTTTGGATGGAGCATTGTGATCAAGGATACTGTAATCTCTCTAATACATATTACTCTAGTTAAATTCGAAATTAATAATCAATTATTGCCACCTTTTTGACAACCTGGATGATTCTGAGTTGAAGACAGCAATGCTTTGACATTAATTGCCTGCAACTGGAAAATGTGCTCAGTGATGTGTCGTAATAATTTAATACATTACTATACATGTGCAAGACCATCTTTCAATTCTATGACTGCTGATTTCTGAGATATAAAAATATGGCACAGAAACCATGGTACCAGTATATTTTGTTCAACATATTAAATTGAGGTGCACACAAAGGACTCATTTCACCATTAGCTTTATAGCCTGGGCTGTTCTTGAAATTGATGTTGTACAAAGCGTGAAAATTCCAGCTTATGTATAAATTGATAGGGAGAGCAGTTTTTCCATCCTAACCCCAGGATCCAGGTATCCCCAACTGGTTAGTGCCCTGGTGACATTAAGCGAAAGGGCATTTAAGATTTCAAAATTTTGTCCTCCTTCCATTCTTCCAAATACCTAATCTTGTCTGGATCGATGATGTCATTAGTTAACCTTCACCAATCTTGTAACAGTTCGATCTGTGTGTTGCACATGTGAATTCAAAGAACGGATGCTTTTGGGTCACAAGGTTGGAGGCCAAGGTTTCAGCACCCCCCCAAAAAAACATGATCTAACCTTGTGTCGAAAGTATCTTGAATAATGCTCCTAGTTTAGAGGTGTTACCCATGTATCTCCAGAGAATCCTACTGACAGTGTGTCAGAGGTCAAGGTCACTATGCAATCAAATACATGTAGTATATTTTACTGAATAATATTTGGAGTTACAAGTACACTTCATCTGAGTTATTGTGATTTGGAGTTAAAAGGTCACAGGTCAAAAGTAGTTCATTTTTATGTTACACAAGTTTCAAGATGTAAATGTATTTTATCTTGAACCCGTTTAAGGTGTTTCAATTATTACCAATCAATTTTGTATATATCACCATCTAAAAGCAATTAATACCCTCGTGCATGCTGGTGCATATGTGTTCCTGCGGACATGTAGCTATTTTTCCCGCAGTATCAGTTTTGGCTTCTTGGGAGTCTTATCATATATATATGCAAACATGTAATCTTTTTCAAGCCCATGCTCATGTAGTAATCTAGTTTGGCACAAATTTGTGAATATACTCCAGAATTGCTCTGCCATGACAGGGTGTGAGCCAGAGATCCAGCCAGCTATCAACTGGGCAGGCAAAAATGGAAAAAATTAACATGGGAAAGATGAGAGTAAATAGAAAGTGGACAGCCACAATTTAACAAATGGATGTTTGGACAGGCAGTTTTGAATCCTGGTTAACACTCTGTGCCATATGGTACATACATGTAATGTAATGTCTAGCACTTTAGTATCACTTGTCTTTTATTGCACCATTGTAAGCGTCCTGTCTGTGTCTTGTGTGCTGTCCTCAGTGTTTTATAGGGTGGTTGGCGAGTGTCTGGTTCCATGTTGCTTAAGAGAGTTGCATGTTCGAAGCAACATGAACACAACTTGGCTGAGTGGTGCTTTGTTGGTTTGTCGCGATATGACTTAAATTTTGTTGAAAGCGATGTTAAATCCTATTCACTCACTTACTCACTCACTCACTCACTCACACAAGATAATTTAAATTTACATGATTCCATCAATTCATTTCAATTCAATTGATCCCATCAGAGACTTTAAACTTTGGGTTCATTGTCAGATATGTTTTCTGTTTGTTTAAATTATCTTTGACCTATAACATAAATACTGAAATGTCACGTTGCTACATTCACTCAATAAAACATTCATATTATAACTTCTGATTGTATTTGACTATTTGTCATTTGACTAATATCATAAGCAAATGAACTAGAAGTGGGGATGATTTGATTAGACTAGCCAGATGGCACTGGTCCTCATCAAACAGCCTACATCACCAGACTCTTGCACAGTCCCTTCACGTGCAAAACATAAGCAAAGGTGCCACTTGGGGAATCATGGGACGTGTGACTAATTATGTACGTTTTATAGGCTGAGTATTCAATTTTCAGTATCAGCTCATCTCCTTGTGATGCAACAGTAGTCGGGGACTAATCCAGGCATATTTTTCAGACACCGGTCGACTACTGCAAAACTGGGACATGGAAAACCGGAAGAAAACATTCTGTGAAAAACCGATGCGCAGTAGGCTTGCATAACATGCTAACATGGCGGTGCACATGAAATTAGTCAAGAAGCACGATGCGAGTTGGAAAATTTAGATTTAGTCTTTCCAACTACTGAACACAACAAATAATAAATTATTTCTTATTGATTAATAATAAAAATAAGTCCATTAAAGAGCGATCTTAAGCAGTTTTGGTTTAGATTTTCGCCAACATTCAAATTGGTTTGTCAGCATTTGGGTGCGTGAGTTTGGGTGCAGATACCGGTATCAAAACCTATCTGGATTACTCCCTGTGAGTTATAAGCAGAGCGGCTAGCTAGCCTAGTTCATTTGCTTCTGCTAAGGCCACTGATAATTAATTGTTTGTTTCTCGTAACCTTGCTTGTAAAAATACACATGCCGAGTGCAATAATTATAATTAACTTGCAAAATCACCTGTATACAAATATGAAGAAAATGAGCAAGTTTTACTCATGAAAATGTAAATCCCTCATGGATTTTAATTATTTGCCCTCAAAATATATCTAGATGAGTGCTGGTTACGGGAAACGAGCCATTAATTATCAGCGGCCTAATATTCAAGTCCTAGAATAGGGCTATTTAATTTTACACGGCAGTGTGAGAGAACTCATAAATATGAAAATCTGTAGTAAATGTACTGATTATATCGTGGTATCACATCATAGATTGATCAAATTTGATCCAAAGTTATGGGAGGATGATGGTTATAATGAACCTAATGATTTAGTCGAAAATTTCATCATTCAAACATTACTTTAATCTATGTGGATAATAATGGGTCCTTCCCGCTTTAATGCAATAACCTGTATGTACATTGGATACATCCTATTGAACAGCTGATTATATATGAGGATGGCGATTTTGGCATAGATGTATGAAATACAGTCCACCGTCTTATAACGACCACATTTGTCCCAATTGAATGTGTCGTTATAATGATTAATATGCTGTTCTAATGAACGGAGAATAAAATGTATTTAGGTACATTGGTTTCTGTAAACATTGTCATTGAAGTAATGTCATTATATGAGGGTTCACTGTATACTTTATATAACCTTAGCTTTCTGCAAAATGGAGACAGTATCATCTTGCTCACTTAGATGAATATTTTGACAATTTATTTTTAAAGTTTGTAAATATACCAGTTATGGTAAAGCTCCTAATAATTCAATCACAGAAAGTGAAAGTGAAAGTGAAATCTATTTTATTCATTGATTTTAGAGCGTTATAAAATTTATTACAATTTGACCACAGAATTGGGGGTAATTGAATTCCGATAGGGTGGTTGAATTATTTCCCTATTGATAAGCATAGGGAGAAAAGGAGAGTGAAACAATCCAGAGATTGCCACTGAGGATCAGTCAGAACCTGGGCTGCTCTTCCCTGGGGCATATTCATGTACCACCTTCCAAGAAATCACTTGATGTGAATATGAATGTATTAATGATTGTGTACTGCAATGTTCATTTTATCGGTGGTTGGATTATCTTAATGTCGTCTTTTGAGAAATGAAATTGTCATGAATTCAGAATTATAAGTTTGGAATTTATTTCATTGCCAGATGATACAGCTGTACATCCTTTAAGCACACATGGACGAGATGTGATCTCTATAGAAACTGAAGACGGCTTCTCCGACTTTTTCCAGAGCCATGGTGGAGCACCGTCAACAGAGCATGCAATTAAGGAAGAGGTACGAAATGTCGACATGGACCCCATGGCGAAGTTACGACTGTCACGGGTGGAGGAGAATAAATCACGGAGGGACCGGATCCTGAATGTGGACAGCGTGCCCAAAACTACTGTTTGCAACATTGTTGCTGCAGTGGGCGCTTTTGAGCGTTGGCTATGGGGACAGCCTTACAATGATTACCGGAACATCTATGAAATTTCTCCGGAAGAGCTAGACAGATATTTAGTGGAGTTTTTCCTCACCGTGAAAACGCCGTCCGGTGCCGATTATCGCCTGACCGCAATGCAGTCTTTACGGTCCAATCTGGATCGTTACCTGAAAGACAATAACTACCCAGTATCTGTCACAAAGTCGCCAGTGTTCCAGCGGAGTCAACAGGCATTCAAACTCTGGAAACGACGGATGGACGAGACGGCTTAAATTGCTTTGTACAAAATTTTCAAAGGTATACAGCACCATTCCTGAATGATTAAATTAAAGGCTAATGACAATTGATTTCTTGTTTCCCATCAGCCTGTTTTTCAAAAGTGATGCGGGCGGGGTCTACTTTTCATTATTCATTACTTATTATTTATTTAAAATAAATTCAGACAGATCATTTGATGGCCATGTTTGAGAATGTTTGAACAAACGAGTTTCCTGCCCTGCTGGGATTTTCCACGGACGCATATTATTTTTCATCTATTTTTCCTTTTCCATCGTCAGATTTGAGGTATCTCTGAGAGGTTGTTGAACAAAATGAGATTGGCTTAAACATTTTACTAATTCCAACATGTTCAAAGTGAGAAATTGTGCTTAGAAAGTGCAACAAAGTAGGAAAAAATGCAAATAATGAAAGAACTAGAAGTAACAGCATCAGTGAGTATGCCCCCTTTGGAGAAGCATATTTGATGGGATGTGGATTAATTATCACTGAAGGTGATAAATACCCCCGCCTAAAGAGTAAAAGTTGATCATGAAATAGTATTGTAGTGGATAATCATTACTGGTATTTTTTTTTTTTTTAAAGATGTATGGAGGGTATTTGGTGTAGGCACATGCATGGAATATGCCTGTTCACCAGCCGACGTTGCACGGAAAAATTTGTGGTATTGCATTGGGGTATAGCAAGATCTTGAGTTTTGTTTTGCAAAAAAAACGTGTTGGATGTTTATCGCCCGGAAACCCATCTTGTACATGTATTAACCTAGCCAGTAGGCTCATTTAATGCCAAATGGTGGCGCCACCTGCAAGTGAATTTCTCGAAACGCAATCCCATTCAAGGTCTTATGGCTGTACACCAGTGAGAAAAATTTCAAGTCAAGGCATCAAACCACTGGAGATCTATCGCCCGGAAACTCCATCTTGTACATGTATTAACCTAGGCTAGGACCATTTAACACTATGTGGTTGCGCCACCTGTAGGCGGATTTTCTCGAAATGCAATCCCATTCAAGGTCTTATGGCTGTAAACCAAAGAACAAAATTTCAATGGAAAGCGTCAACCCATTATAGATTTATCTCCCGGGAACCCCATCTTGTACATGTATTAACCTAGCCAGTAGGCTCATTTAACGCCAAGTGGTGGCGCCACCTGAAAGCGGATTTTCTCGAAACCCAACCCCATTCAAGGTCTTATGGCTGTACATCAGTGAAAAAAATTTCAAGTCAAAGCATCAAACCACTGGAGATGGAAAGCGTCAATGGAAAGCGTCAACCCATTATAGATTTATCTCCCGGAAACCTCATCTTGTACATCTATTAACCTAGCCTAGGCCCATTTAACACCATGTGGTGGCGCCCGCCACCTGTATGCGGATTTTCCCCAAAACGCAATCCCATTCAAGGTCTTATGGATATACACCAGTGAACAAAATTTCAAGTGAAAGTGTCCATCCATTGGAGATTTATTGCCAGGAAACTTCATATGTACGGAAGGACGGACAGACCAAACTCTATATGGCTCCCCCCCCCCCCCCATATAAATATGGGCGGGGGCATTAAAAAAACAGGTGGTAGATAAAATGACATGCAGGCGGGTGACAGGAAACAAGGAATCAAGTGTGGAATGGCCTTATTGGCAGCCAACCAGTGCTGTCCCCTCATTATCACACTCATTGGCTGCAATACACAGAAATATGTTAGAACATAATCACCTACCTAAGGGTACTGTAAATCACTCTAATAATTCAATCACAGGAAGTGATATTTCCCACCATAAAATCAGGGGGTGATCAAATTTATTAGGACAAGAAGTTAACAGCATGGTCCAAAATCATGAAGATAATCCATTATCTCTTTGTTGCTTTTAGAGACTGATCAAATTCATTAGAACAGACAATTTAATTTGGTCCCAAAGTTGGGGGTGATTGAATTTTGATACATGTAGGGGGATTTAGAGGGATTAACGTAAATCAACCTATGATAAATCATCTTATAATTCAATCACAGGAAGTGAAATTTCCCACCATAAAATCAGAAAGTTGACCAAATCTTCCAAAATCTTGAAGATAATGCATTAATTATTTCTTTGTTATTTTAATGCTTTTTGAGCATGATCAAAAATCATTAGGGTGATTGAATTTTAATAGTGATTAACTTTTTACAGGATTTATGTATCACAAATGATACTGTATCTCTTTGAAGAAAAAAAATGGTGTACAATGTGATGTGAGGTAACAGGGTAATTGGGGAGTGTGGGATTATTTGAAGTGTGAAATCGGAGTCCTTGAATTTTATATTACCAATTTCCAAGCCTTGAGAGTACTTGAAATTTCTAATTTTTGTTTGTCTCTCCTAGAAAGTCCTTGAATTTTATCCTTGATAACCAAAACAAACAAAAAATCCATTATTATGTTGTTGGTAATGTTTGCCATTTGTGAGCATTCAAGTATTGAGAATGAAAGAAATCTCTGTATGTAATGTTTGAAAAGTGCTTGAAAATCCAGGAATAAAAGTTGATTGAGGTCCTTGAAAGTCCTGGAGGGTGGGAAGTATAATTGTTACATTGCATGTTTCTGAATACACTGAAATAGCTAGCCCATGGTCAGTTGCATGTGTACACATATGATGTACCGGTAATTAATATTTAAGGATAGGACTCGATGCATGTTCTTGAAGTCCTGTCCTCATTCGTCAAATTGCTTTTCAAAGAATCATGCAGTCAATCAGTAGTCTGTACAAATTTTGTAACATATCCAACACTGGAGTTTCTGAAATTGTCCATTGCCAATGAATTCTTAAAATCGGGGGATATTTTTGAAATAATGGGGGACATGCACAAGACCAATCATCCAATCAGAATCTGTGATTGCTACTTCCTGTTTTTCGATTTTTGTTCAGGTAGCCAATCAACTGACAGAACTGGAACTATCAGTTTATCTTCTGGTCCAATTGTGCAAGCCTTCCAATGATTGGTTCATTCAAAATTTTGAAAGCAAATCCGATATTTCTATTGGTTGCTGAGGAAGTTGGAAGAAAATCCAACCTTTCATTTCTGTCTTTGTAAATGCTCTGTAGATATGGTTATCAAGATATCAAACAATTAACCAATCATATAGCTTGTTTCAAGTTTACGTTGACTAGTTGGATGTCTACTAGGAACATATAATGCCATTTTGTTTATGTTAACTTAAAATAACTAAAACCTTCAACAATTATATGCAAAATATATCATCACAGATTGGCTTATTCAAAATTTTGAAAACTGGAAAGTCATTCTAGCAATCAGAAGAATCCATTAATTAGCAGAACTTTTTATACGCCAATCATAAGATGAAGGCCATATAATTTGATTTCCGTCCATCTGTTAACTTTTGCTTGTCCGTGAGATATCTCGGGTCCATGTCTGACATGGATTGGTACCAAACTTTGACTATACAATTACCCATGGGTCAAAGAGAAAACCTGATTAATTTTGAGGTCACGGTCACTGTTATTGAATAATCAAAATCATTGAAACTTGTTACATTTATGCTTTGATTGTGATGGCAAAGACGAAGCCTATTGAGTTTTACCCCTCTGCCAAGTTTGGCCGAAGGGTATTGTCTGCTTCGTCAATCTGTCTGTCTGTCTGTTCATCTTGCTTGTTAACACAATACCTCTTGAACGATTATAGCCTGGGCATGCATGGAAGCCCATTTAGGCTCTTGGTGCCATAGTCATCGAGTATGTAATGAAATGTAATGAACATAAACTTATGTTTAAGAAATCTGATGCATGATGGGAATGAAATCCATGCATGTACAAAACAAGTATATATATTACCAAAGACAATAACTCTCTCTCATTTATTCAAATCCCATCTTATTCCTTCTACCATTTCAGATCTCCAGTCCAAATTCTGCTGTAACATCTGTGGCCGAACTTTCACGTTGAGAAATAATTTATCTCGTCACCAGAGGACTCACGAGCCAGAAACATCGTCTCGTGTATTCAAGTGCGAGACTTGTGGGAAAACGTACTTCAGGTCGGATACATACAAGGAGCATGTGTGGAAGAAACATACAAGAAATGTCAGCCTCGCTGACTTCGTGAACAAAGTTCATGCATTAGGCAAATAACAGGTGCCTCAATCATTTATACTGTGATGGGGAGACTTTACGTTTATGCGGCGATTGAGTTATTGCCAAGAGTTAGGCATGCATACTGAAGGTCAGTGGTCACGTCATGGACAAAGTGACAATGACAAAATGCATTGCTGATAGCATGGTCGTATTCAATTCAATAATATCATCTCCCAAGTTGAGCCATTGAAGGTCATGTTAGGGGTTGCCAGTAAATTCTGTAGGATTATTTGTCAGCAGGTGACACTGAAAATCAGCGAGCGACGCTGGTTAAACATAAGGCCTAGATTTATGGGGGACACGTATGTGTGCAGGAAACACCCGATGACTTTCAGCCTGGTTGACAGCGTGAACGAAGAACATGCATTAGGCAATTGCAGACCTGGTGCTTGAAAAAATTGCATTCTTCCCAACCCAGTCTTTATGCTGAGATACTAGGGACACGTGCACATGTGCAGGGAACAAACAATGACTTTTAATCTGGTTGATTTCGTGAAATAAGTATGCGTCTTAGACAAATAACACGCCTGAAAAATTGGACCCGCATGTGCAGGACGCCTTCTATGACTGAAACCTAATTGACTTCTTGAACAAGTTCTTGTGTAAATTACAGGCAAATAACATGAAAACCTGATTCCCAGAAAGTCGCATTGATCCTCTCTAGCCAGGGTCTTTATACTGAGACAAATAGGGAACACAGGAGATACATCACCCTTGTTAAGTATGAATAACTCCAAGGATTAGGTGAATAGTAGATTAATAATAGAATAATAACAATTAAAGCATCCAGGGTCTTTTAATATGCCAAGTTGTACCAGAATCATGTGCACAGAAACACATGAGGGAGATCACCTAAATTGTTATCTATCAAACTGGTGCACTGAAAAATGCATTCTCTGTAGCCAGTCTTTATTCTGAGATCAATGTGGAAGGCATTTGTGCAAGAAACATGTATACAAGGAAAGGTCACCCTTGTCAACATTTTTCAAAAAAGTTTATGCATAGAGAAATAACAGATGCCCAAAATAATGCATCCTCTATAATTCAGGAGATTAGGTAACTGCTCGCCTCCATTGTCCTCATGGCATGGCTTGTGTCATGCAGAATCCTGACCATGTTTCTCAAAAACAGAGTAGTGTGAAATGGGCAGTCATGCATGATTTGTGAAGGGTATAGGTTTTGGGCATGTAAGATGAGTTTAGGAGCTTGGTGTTCGTGATTCAAAACAGTGACCACTGTGAGCGGACCATATTAGATTAATTAAAAAACCACTTATTTGCAATGTGATGTCATGCTATGGATACTATGACTGATGAATACTTTTAAGTTGTGATGTGTTGATACAGCGAGTTGATAGCTCTCTCTGCAGTTGATGATGTCTATCTAGTTCATTTAAGAAAGTATTTCAAAGATTGAAATGAATTAATTTAGTTACTTATACTGACATTTCTTTCAAAAAAATTCTGTACCGGTATCCTTTAATTTAGCACTGTTTTAATTTTCCTGTTTGCTGTCAAATCATGAAGGTTACAATCTGAATCATGCATGAACCTAAAGTTACCTTTACCATCTGGTAAAATTGGGCTAAATAGGAATTATAATCTGTGCTCCATTTTGATGCCATATGATGCCAAATCATAGAATGGATGCTGGGCTGCCCCAAATCTCTAAATCCCCTAATCCCCAAATCCCCTAATCTCTAAATCCACAGGTATACCAGTATCTTTATTATTTTCACATGGAGAAGGGTAAGTGGTTCAGCAAGTGTGATACTGCTTGAAAGATTTGTTAATGTGTGAAACTATGATTCAAGGGGTCAAATGGCACATCACGATTGAGTCGGGGCTTCAAATGGCATCACCTCTTGGGGCAATGGCAGAAACACTATGAGACAGAGAATGTCTGAGTGAACAATAGAATACTGGGTGATAAATAGTTTGCTAGGGTCAATGATGTGATTGGTTATAATAGGTCAGCTGACAATGGCTATGATTGGTGGGATTTTAAAATAATCATCATTAACTGTAATGCAGATCTGTTGGACCAATCAAATATACTTGCCTACAGTATACATGTACCTGTTTTACCAATTGATGTTTATTTAGATCCATGAGTGACTATTGAACAGAGTATTAGACACAAGCTCTAGGTCTTTTAGTAGGGGTGCCATAGGGTTTTAGCAAACAAAATGACCACTTCTACCATACCATGGAGAGGGATTCTGTGTTACGCTCATTTGAGAATGTCATTCTAATGTTCAATCAATTTTTAACCCTCCGCCAAATTTGTCTGAAGGGGTATTGTCGTCATCCATCCATCTGTTCATCTATCTGTTCATCATCCTTGTTAACACAATATCTCTTGAAGAATTATATCCAGGCTTTACAAGTTCATAGCAGATTATGATGCTGGCTGGACCAGAAACCAGCTGAACTTGACAGACCTTGACCCATTTCTTCTCAGTCGAATTGCTAACCCAAAATCTCTTGCAGAATGTTACCCAGCCTTTCTGACTGACCTTGGCCTAAATTTA
The DNA here is from genome assembly GCA_036873755.1 of Hanleya hanleyi. Taxonomy (NCBI): domain Eukaryota; kingdom Metazoa; phylum Mollusca; class Polyplacophora; order Lepidopleurida; family Hanleyidae; genus Hanleya; species Hanleya hanleyi. Next base: position 243,712 of record JAVTVY010051318.1, on the reverse strand, counting down.
GGTTATGATGATGTTATAAGTAGACTTAATGATGTTGTAAGCACAATACCTTATGGCCAAGCTTTCCAATTCCATACCATGTATGCAGCTAGTGATGTACTGTAGTGTATCTAGGATTATAGAACCCTTCTTCTCAAGGTCAATTAATACAATTGTATATTAACTGTAGATTCATTATGCTGCTAGCGTATCTCTAGAAAGATTAGAGCTATTCTCTCCAAATCCACACTGCAGATGCATACATTTTATTGGACATGACTGACATTGACCTATTTACAAGGTCAAATTATAGTTATGCTGTTAGGACAGTAATTCATGAAGCTTTGGAGCTAGCTTTTCTAGATTTACGATAATAGATGTACATTGTAGTCTGCTTATTGATCACAACTGTACTGAAGTTGACTGACCTGAACCTATTTTATAAGGTCAAAGTACATGTAAGTTTGTCTCGCCACCATTGATGTTATTAATGCAAATATTTATTGAATGATGACCAAGCTATCCATATGATATATATATATGGTAGCAGTACATGTATATGGAAGATTTTACGATAACCTAGGCCACTATTACTAACTCCTGTTTCCATCCATCTTTTACAGAACCTGACAATATAGCAACAACTATGATTTTAAAAATACCATAAACAAAACAATGTGCCCTGTACCTTACTATCTAAAACATGTCAATGCATGAATTGCATAAGATGAAAATAAACATGAATTATTTGTACAGTTTTTAGTTTAGCGGGACAAAACACAAATGTTGCTAATGTCATTTGTGTTGCTTTTCTCTCATTTTTCCATCAAAATCTATTTTGTGTATGTACAAGATTTCTTTTAAGACAAGCACTTGCATATGCTCAGTGGAATTAGGCCAATCATATTGATGTATCTGTACCATTGTCAGTGTATGACATCACCCATGCTGTAATACTGGGTCTTTTCAAAATTTTGCTAATGTCATTTCTGTCATGGTAGTTATGACAGAAATGACATTAACAACATTTTCAAACACCCATTGTATCCATGTATTGGTATGTAATACACTAGCAATTATACATAGTAGTAGGCTAGTAACACTGTGAGGGAGCTTCTTGAAATTAGAGCATAAGTTCCTTGATAGGAATGGCATATGCCGGTTATCCAAATGGGATGCACTATGCCCAGTGTAGTGTTCTGATCAGCATGGATAGGAGTTCCAATTGGAATGGCATATGCCATACCCTGCTAATCCCTCTGTGCTATTGTATGGCAAACCCTATGCCATCCTTTCATTGGTGAGTTCGAAAACAGATACCAGGGAGTTCCTAGGAGTTCCAGCTCGGCGCACCATGCCACACCGTTTGGAATGCCTATGCCAGTTCCTAGTATGCCCTAATTTCAAGAAGCTCCCTAAATCCGGTATTGAATAATTTAATTGACATTTGATTTGTGGTGAATATTGTAAAAAAATTATGATGAAAACATATGACATTAGCAACACAAATGACATTAATATCAACATTTACATTAGTCTCTTTATTATACTGCAGATTGTATAAGAAATGTACAGGGTAAAACTGTTTATATTCACATATTATACAGCCTTGGGAGGTTTAGCAAGCAATGTACTTTACACAGAGTTAGTTTTTTTAATATTTTTAAAAACTATTCTATTTCCTTCGTCTTTTATTCTGTCCAACCAAAAAATGATATTAGAACATCTGCAAATCGAATATTGTATCGTGATTATCTGCCAAATCAATAAATAGACTGACTGAACTAACCTATTTTACACCCCTCTGATGCACCAGAATCCCAAGAGCCGAAGTGGTATGGGTCCATTCTGCTATTTTATGCAGGGATTCATACAAGTCGAAAATTTGAGTATTTTTTTACTCAAATGAGTGGATTCAGTTTTCAGTATTTTCTTCAATTTGAGTATTTCTTCCAATTTACCACCACTCTCAATGATTTTATACGGTTTCATCCCTAAAATAATAGGCTATTGAGTTTTCGTCAAAACCTAAAAATATTTAGTCAAATTCGGAGGTCTGAATTGAGTTTTCAAATGAATTTTACCCCTGAATACCGGTTGTAGCATGTCGGGGGCAGCGCCTTTAATATTTCGTCGCACGAAACCCGAATCCTGAATAGAGGATTCGGGTTCGGCATTTCTTTGAAATTTCTCTATGAATGGGAATCATTAACCAAGGTGAGAACGCTTGCCGTGTCTCACGGCGGGTGGTCCGTCTCGATGTGTACTGTAATTAACAAACCCGAATCTATTAACTGGCCCGATTTTGTAGCTTCCTATAGTTTGGAAGAAAGGTATTAGCACTAGACAAGGAACTGAAACATACTTCTTTAGTTAGAGCTTAAATGAGCCGATTTCAAGTTTATTCTATTTTACGTTTATCGATAAATCCCGTATCGTCGTGCGCATGCATATACGCCTATAAAACATGGAAAAGCTGTAACGTGTGTAGTGTTTCTGAACGATGGTGAACATTACTTGTTTGATCATTCATATACGTATATGCTCCTGAAAAAGTTAAATGGAATGAAAAACAAGTAGCCCAATAGCCCGTCACAGACGCCGACCTCAATCAAGGAAGGAACAATTTGTTTCATTGCTTAAATACATTTCGGCTAACTGTCGAGCATAAATGCTTGAGTAATAATGATCATTTTGTTTGTTCCTTGAATAAATAATATAAGCCAAGTATATCGTTGCAATTTTCCAGAGAATTGCCGTCAGCTAAAACTTTGAAAATCTACCAACTTCAATACCTGGGTTTTCAAACCTAATTAAACTTCTCACCAGAAGAAAACGGGGGACGTTTCCAAATACTTGGAGGTATCGTCGATAATTATCGGGGAATCTTCGCATCATTTTAATGGATTGGTATAATGTCCGTCATATTCTCCAGTCTTTTCGGATGTATTCGTCCCTAGTATCGTATCCGTTGGAATGCCGCAAAACTCTGCCAATATCTATCCGATATTCATTCTGTTCATGGAGGTTTTACGTCCATGTTCTGTTTAGTGATTATTAAACCTGAAGAGATGTCCGATTCAAAATCCTGAATTGAGGATTCGGGTTCGGCATTTCTTTGAAATTTCTCTACGAATGGGAGCGATTAACCAAGGCGAGAAGGCCTATCGTGTCTCACCGCGGGTGGCCCGACTCGATGTGTACTGTAATGTGCAAACCCGAATCTATTATATCTGGCTCGATTTTGTAGCTTCATCTGGGTGGAAATAAATTTATTATCACCACACATTCAACTGAAACATACTTCTTTGGTTAGGGTTTAAATGGGTTGATTTTAATTAGATTCTATTTTATGGTTGTAAATAAATCCCGTAGTAACGTATCCGTTTGAATGCTGCAAAACTCGCCAATATCTATCCGATTTTCTGAATTGAGGATTCGGGTTCGGCATTTCTTGAAATTTCTCTATGAATGGGAGCGATTAACCAAGGCGAGAAGGCCTATCGTGTCTCACCGCGGGTGGCCCGACTCGATGTGTATACTGTAAGTTGCAAACCCGAATCTATTAACTGGCTCGATTTGTAGCTTCATCTGGGTGGAAATAAATTTATTAGCACTACACATTCAACTGAAACATACTTCTTTGGTTAGAGTTTAAATGGGTTGATTTTAATTAGATTCTATTTTACGGTTATCAATAAATCCCGTAGTAACGTATCCGTTTGAATACTGCAAAACTCTGCCAATATCTATCCGATCTTCTGAATGGAGGATTCGGGTTCGGCATTTCTTTGAAATTTCGTTTTGAATGGGAGCGATTAACCAAGGTGAGAACGCCTGTCGTGTCTCACAGAAGGCGGCCCGACTCGATGTGTATCATAATTAACAAACCCGAATCTATCAGTAACAGATACGCATAAAGCGGTGAACACACGGCACACATGTAAATCTAAATATATTAGTTCTGGAGTAATGTTCCCTAGTCCTACCATAATATTTTAAAATAAAAAAAAAAATAAAAAATGAATACTCACCATATTTACTGGTGTTTTACTCGATTATATTCTGATTTACGTGTACCTTTTTTAGCAGATTTTCATGTGTCGGCCTCCCGTAATTCGCCGAAGATCGTCTACACGTTCTTTAATCATTACAAGAGAACGGATGAAGATAAGGAAATGAGATGTATATTTTCATAATCCTATAAGACTCTGGATGAGAAATATATACTTGGATTCTAGTTCAAGGAAGCGACTTTGAAGAATATGAAAATTCCCGGCGAATCGACACCATTTTTTAAAGGGAATGTTTCGTCAGGATTTAAAAGGAAAACTATACACGTAGCAGTGGCCGGTCTATATCAAATATCTCCCTTTTTTAAAGAATATGTGTTGATGTGTTGGTGTTTGAACTGCTTTATTCATAATTTTTTTTCCCCCTTTTTTTCTTTTGAACCCTCACAGGGCGGCCTGTGGCGGGCGCCGCATGCATGGTGAAGTCTCCACGTGAATTATTCGGGCCATAGGCCTAAATGTCCTAGGGAATACTATACTTGCGGGAAAGGAGGAAGTGTCAGTTTCAATACTTTAGTCAAAATCAAATATCTATCTTTTGTAAAAAAAAAATACGTTGTGTTGGTGTTTGGACTGTTGCATTCAAAGCGTATTATTTTTAAAGCAGCCTCCACAGGGCGGCGTATGACTGGCGCCGCATGCATGGTGAAGTCTCCACTTGAATTAATCGGGCCGTACAGTGTACATGTCATTTAGCATCAAATATCTTCTAAAGAAATGGGTTGATATGTTGGTCATTTTTGAATTGTTTTATTTTGGGCGTATTTGTTTCACTGACAAATAAAGGAGACCTCTCGTGGCGGCCTACCTTGGAATATGACGGAAGCTTCATGTCTCGGCGAGAAATAATTGGGCCAAGTCTTTTTATCATGATCATAGTTGTAGGCCTGTATACCTTCCCTGATTTACTCATTTGGCTGTCGAGTTTCCGGGATCAGTGTCATAGTGTTAGAGTCAAGGCCCACTGGTATGTTGATGGAGCCAAGATTCTGTTGGTTGACGGAGGCCAATCTCCATAAACTTACCTAGTCGCGGCTCCGTGGGCTAATGCAATTCAGATTGTAATTACAAAAAGGAATTTATAACAACTTGGCGTTGTGGACTTGCTGTCTTCCTCTGTCATCTGTCGCTGCATGACCACCCACAATGATTATTACTTACCTTAAGCATTAGTAGGCAGTAGTTAGATGAATGCATGCAGTTAGTCAAATAATTCCAGAAATTATAAACGCGTGAAAAAGCTAAGGAGCGCAACTTTCGCTATGCCATGCAGTAACATAATTTCGGGAGAAATTGTAAACTGGAGTTTGTTGTTTTAACTTTCATACCAAGAAAACTAATATTTCAAAGACTTCAACAAGAAAAAGATTTAAACGATAACAAAACTCTATTTAACCAACAAACAGGACAAAGGCAACATGAAGAACAAGTCACTCAGGAGTATCTGAAATAAAACAAAAACATGAACTTAGTTCAGCAGTATTCCTAAATATTTACATAATACTAAAAAAATGTCTAATGGGATAGATCGGACAAACCTGAAGAGGACCAGATAACTCTACCGATAGCACAGATGAATATAATTGTCTGAAAAATGAAAAAGAAATAAAATATTCAACAATTTTTAATAGCATTTTCTTTCCTTATATCGCCCAAACTTATGGACAATTTTACAGTCGCCTTCATGACGGATGGACCATATTGTGGAATGCAAATAAAATACAGATCTTTATCGGAAGAAATCCATTCATAAAACCGGAATGTGAAATTGAAGACCGGAAAGTTCGTTGCAGTTGTACGTTGTTGGTTCGGCAAGCACGCGGACCTTGGAGAAAGCATTTTTCGTGAAGTCGCGAAAGATTTCTTTCCAAATTAAAGCATATAAAATTATGTTTTCAGATATAATATAAAGTTGATCATTGGTAATGGGAAGAAACAAGCATATCTCTCTGTGAATCTGGGGATAGTGCAGATCGGTCTTCGTTTTTTTTGCGAAGTCGGAATTATTCAGTGTAATGATAAGTGATAACATATTATGCAAGCAGATAAAATACGGACAGTGGCAGATAAATTTTATAAGTGTCGTGCAATTATCGTTCATACAGACTCTAGATTCTAAATAATCAATTTGACCTGAATGCGTAATATTAATGAAACTGCTCGAGGAAATTTGAAGCCATTTCTATGACAATGAATTTAATTGCGCCTAGACGCGAATGGACGCGCTTGGACAAAAAATATACGTATTCGAATGTACATGGAGTTAATCACGTCTTGCCTTTCCCATACAAAAAATGCTGTCACGAAATCTAGACTTTTAAGACTTCGTCTGAGGGTTCATGCAAAAAAAAAAAAAAAAAATATATATATATATATAAAAATAAATAAATAAAACAAAGTCTTAAAAGTGCTGCCTTTTCGAGTGTCTTTTACTTCGTCAGTCCTCTCGGCGAAATACTGAGATTTCGCCAATAAGAAATTATTATTAACCAGGACAAGGCATCTTTGTATTATTAATTTGAAAGTAATAACTGCATTTTTGTGTATAAGGCTGAGTTGATTGGAGAGCTCTGCATGATGCCCAGCGGGTGGCCCCCTAAGAGGATTAACTTTTCACGCCTTGGCTAACGACTTTCTGACACCTTTGCTAACGAGAATGCAACATAAAATTAAAGGAACTATCCCCGACATGAAAAGTGACTTGTATGAATCCCTGTTTATGCTATTCTCTTTACATGTCATTATTATAGAATTTATACTACAGTAGAACAGGGAGCATTTTATCCATTTACATATACATGTGTACAATGTATGTACATTTCCTCTAACATTTTATTGCTTAGATTCAAGCAGATATTGAGTGTCTGAAAGATAAATTTGAACATTTGATATTATATTGTGTAGTACCGTACATCAGTTTCTCGGTTCTACGGAGAGTGATCACACTCGCTCTCCATCATTCTCACAAATTCTTCTCCAGAAGAGCATTTGATCGCTCTCCTGGAATCGGGAATGTAATGGAGAGTTATACTGGAGAGAGTGATCATTCGCACACTAGTCCCGCAAAACAAAATCTACCACACTAGCTCTCCATCATTCTCACAAATTCTTCTCCAGGAGAGCATTTGATCATGCACTATCCTGGAATCTGGAATGTCATGGAGAGTTACATTGGAGACCATGATCACTCTCACACTACGTACTCCCGCAAAACAACATCCAGGAGAGTGATTAGCAGGTCTCGGAGATTTTACAATCACGAGAGACTGGTACATTTATGTCAGCTTTTGTTCATTGTAAATAACATGTCAACTTACATGTAGTCTGGTGTAAGTTAGAAAAATGATTTAGTCATGCAATAATAGAATGTAGATGCTTGTGGATGTACATACATGTCAATTTTAATTATAAAATAATGAATGATAATAAAATTGGTGTAGTATTATTTGCAGGACTTCATAGTCATTCTTTCCACTGTTTACTGGAATTATATATCTTTAAACCTGATCAGAATCAGTTGTACACTCTTATGGTCATGGAAAATCATGAAGTCCTGGAGCTTGAAATTCGATTTTCCAGGCTTGGAAGTCATGGAATCAGGGTGTAAAAGCCAGGATTAAAAAAACTGTCAGGTTTTGCCTGTCCACTTTCTATTTTCTCATATCTCTCCCAATTGTTCAATTTTCCAATGTTTGCCTGTCCAAATGTGGAATATGCCTGTCCAGTGGACGGGTCTGAGGCATTATTCGTACAGACGAGGCGCCAGTTCCGACCCACCAAAGTGAAATTTGCATCTGTGGCAGAAGGAAATGGTTTGATTGGCTTAATCAATATCTTGATCGCCGTACAATTTTCCATAGCCTTTATTAACAAACTAACTTAGCTGGAGATGAACTGAACTGCAGGGAAAATAAAATTATATTTCTTAATGAGAGGTGTCAGTTCCAACCCACTGTCGCCAGTTCCGATCCAGCCTCGTTTTGACATTGAACTTTGACCCAGATGTAATCGTCAACATGATAAATTTTCCTCCAAAAAGCAATCCATGGATGATGGTGGTTCGGAACTGGGTCTGTCAGTTGATGTCAACAATGGAGCAGGTAGCCTTTAGAGATACACTCCAGTGAATAAATTTATGACAGATACATAGTACCATATGATAATTATATGTGTTAATCAAAACATCAAAACTTTGATCGGAAGCCCTGGCAGACGACACGGTTTTTGATCAATGGCGAGTCCTGGTGTTTGTACTTTAGACCGATGTCCTGTGTATGGAGTGGGTCTGCAAAGCTGTCTTCTAACAAAACAAAATCGGAACTGACACTGGATCGGAACTGGTGACCTCACTGTAATTGTCTCTGTGTATAAATTTTGTGCGAATTGAGCTTTCCTGAACTGTGGACAAAACGACAGATGTCAATTGGTAAATGAGTATGAAGCTTCATTAAACACCCATCTTCATGACATCAAAAAAATGTTATGAGCGAAAGGCAAAACCTTGACTGTCTTGCATAGCAGGTTGCATTCCGCACATTTCCAGTTTAGATACTTTACATCTAGTACACTGCTTGGGAAGTTCTGGTCAGTTACACTGCTCTCCCTATACCATGTATACTTACGTATGGAACAATGATTTGAACTGGCAAGCAGCAGAAATTAGGTAAATGTTCTTTATTTAAGCAGGATAATACCTCTAACAATCCAATCTCCCATAATCATTCACCAACAAATTTGGAGACATAATTTGATTCACTGTTCTAACAAATTTGATCACCCTCTAAATCACTGAAATAACACAGAAATAATGGACCATTTATGCATGATTTTGAGCCATATTCTGTCAACTTCCTATTATAATAAATTTGAACACTCCCAGACAATTTGTGGGATACTTTTTGACGTCATTGGCGGCAAGCCAGCATGTTATATGCCTTGGTAGACCAACGTCAGCATGGCCCCAAAATAGTATGGTAGGTATTGGTGATTTTTGTCAATTCTCAAGAGATTTTCATGAAATATAAGAAAATTGCCATAATTGAGTTGACCATAACTGTGTGAAATTTCAATGTTATACAAAAATCGGTGGAAATGTTTACAATATTAGATTATCTAGTCTACTCCGAATGCCTAACGATCGCTCCTTCAAATCCGCCCTCACTTTGTATTTTTCAGATCCATTCACAGCTCTTGGATCAGATTTAGGTAAGTCGCCCGGAATTCACCAATGTACCTATTGTGGGCGCACATTCACTTTGCGACACAACCTTCGACGGCACCAGCGCATGCATGAGCCAGTAACAGCACAGAACATGTTCATTTGTGCGGCCTGTGGACGAACCTTTTCTCGGCCGGATAAATTCAAAGATCACCTGAGGTCTCGGCACCCCGAACTTGCAGTCAAACCTTCATCAGAAGATACCAGTTGAATGATAGTTCACTGCTATCATCCACATTGTCACCCAGGTGACTGCGATGCCCTGTGCTAGCTCTCCAGTTGATGCTGTCGCTGAAAAGGACCCTGGATGAGCCCCGCATGGATATTCAATCTCAGTTGCTGTACAGGCTACCATGTGACTACTTGGAACTCGTCTACGTGTCTCATTACTTCATTGTTCTAGGTTGCCGATCAGAGATACAAAATACTGAATGTCAGTTAATGGTGTGATACAATTGTACAATATCTCTTAGCATTATTGTGTGTTTATTGTCTCCTGTCACATAAGTGGGGGGACTTGCAAAGCCTGGGTGTCCGTAATTCTGTCATTCCATCATTCTGTTTCACATTTCTTATCTGACCAATAACTCGAGAACTATCGAACCGATCGACTTCAAACTTGGACAGTGCCTTGACACTGGCGAGAGGATGGTTGGGATTGCTTATCACTTTCTTGTATGAACCCAGATGGCCACCAGCCATCTTGGATTTTCAGCAGTTGGATCTTGTAGGGCAATAATCAAGAATTCATGATTGTACTGATCGACTTCAAACTTGAAGAGTGCCTTGACATCAGTGAGTGGACAGTTGGGATTGCTTTTCAGTTACCTGGGTAATCCAAGATTGGTGCCAGTCGTCTTGGATTTTCAGCAATTGGATCTTGTCTGGACAACAATTAGAGACCTATTGAACTGCTCAACTTGTGGGATGCATAGCTCATCAGAGAGATCTCCATTTTCGAAATCATACTCTTAATCAATGATATGAGATATCATCAGCCAAAAAAAATGACCATTGAGATCTATGGTCCCTGCAGCAGCAGCAGCAGTTATGGTGGATGCAGCAGCACCAGTTATGGTGGATGCAGCAGCACCAATTATGGTGGATGCAGCAGCACCAGTTATGGTGGATGCAGCAGCATCAGTTGCAGGGACCGTGAACCTCTATGATCGATTTTTAATTGAGGAAAAAAGTGAGTAAATATCAGCTAAATTGAAAGAAAACATGAAGAAAAATAATTTAAAAAATGTAACCAGAAATTGACACTATATGGACAAAATACAATCCTGTGTATGTGTTGAGTAAAGTTCAATTCAATTCTTTATTTCTATACATGAATACATACAGAAAATGTTAAAGCTAAGATAAAATATTACATTTACATAATAAAGGTTATATTGTGACAGGACATAATCACCCCAGTCAAGAAAGCCAGTTCATTCCAATTTATAAATTAGGTGGAGGTTGAGGCAGTCCTACTGTGGCAGGAGATATTGTGAGCTGTGTTGATCTCTCCAGAAGCATTTCGTACATAAACTGTCCTATTGTTGGGGAAAGGTGGGTGGGTGGGTTAACACTCCATGGATACTGTAGTGCAAAATCACTTGTACATGTATGTGACTGTTCATGTGTAAGCCTGCAATTATTGTATTGTATCACATTTATTTATACATGAGTAATAATTTATTCCTGAACAAACAGTGATGGACCATTTGTATATAAGTTCAGTATGAAATGTAAGTATATATATATATATATATACTTGAAATTCCAGATTTTCGTCGGTCCGGGAAAGCCCTTGAATTTTAGCCTAAGGTATTGAAAATCCCTTATTGTGTTGTTGCTGATGTTAACATATGCCATTTGTGAGCATTCAAGTATTGAGAATGCAAGTTATCTCTGTGTATGTAATGCTTTAAAAATTAAAGGACTGAATGTCCTGGAAAGTCTTTACAAGTTCCTTGCCAGTCCTGGAAAATAGATTTTTCAAGAAGGGTACGTGTGATGATGTTTTTTATTTCTCTGGAGCTGACGTTTCTTTGGAGATACATTAAAACTCTTTCAAAGCTATCATTCAAAAAGAGCAGAAAGGAGGATATTATACAAACAAAGAAAACATTAGTTTCGAAGAAGTTGAACATATCTCTCAAACAAAATGTGAGCTCTAAAGCAATGAGGAAGTTCTTGTCCATAAAATTGCCTTTTGTATACTACATTGTATATGTAACTTCTGAAATGCTCCTGAAAGATATTTTTATAGGTGGCTGAGTTATCTTTCTGACTAAGTATTTGATGCTGTAGGGTGTTTAATTGCAGTATAAATAAAATGTGTCTGAATTAGACTTTCACACGTTACATTTGTATGGTAATGTCTGCAAGAAACAAGTGATCAAAATTTTCAATGATGCCTGCCGACAAGACATGTCTGCAAGGCCCTGGGTTATATGTAAATGGAATATAAACAAGCTACGAAATGTAATGCCAAATATCTTGCTCTACATTCTTAATTTCCTATCACCAATATGTATCGCCAAATTTGAGAAACTTAGTGTGGAGGCACTCTGTGGTATATGTAGCCATGTTTCACAAGTTTCTCCAATAAAGTATTGTGATGTTGATTAAAATCGTCTCATTTTACACTGGATCTAGCAAATGCTACTAGATGAGATATGTATACGCCATAGGCAGGTCCCTTTGGAATATTGCTGTCCAGAAAGGTATAGTTTACAATGTTGAAATAGTAATTATCTCTCATGTCCTAATGTAAGAAATGCATTTAAAAATAGATACACAGGTAGGTCTAAATATGAGGTGCCATATAGGGTTATGTGTTTCCTTCAAATCCATTGAAGAACGTGGATATATAGAGTTCGTACGGTACACTACCTTGAAAAGCCATGAGGATGACAATTTAGAATTCAAGGCCTTCAAAAGCTTTGAAAATTAGAACATTATGCTAAATACATTGAAAATGGGATTGGGAATTCTTGTCCTTTGTTGTCAACTTGACTATCAAGTCGTAGCTCAAAGTTGTACTGTCCTTTGCCATCAAATGGTAAAATGAAACCCATCATAGGAATATTTGTTTTGATCATTCAAAAAGAATTTTCATATCCGTTTGAAAGACAATGTATATGAACAATGTATTTGTCTACAGGACATTCATATTCATGTTCAGTTAAAAAAAACTAAGAAAATTTATCGACAATAGCTTCAAAGACAGTGGAAGTAATCTGCCTTGAAAACTGAAGAACTATTACTTCGAAAAGATCTTGAAACCTGGAAGCTCATATATATCTTTCACTGCAGCATGATGATTATCCACAGTGAGAAGATCATCTATATAGCATTTGGTGAATTGAGAAGGAATGCGCTTTGAAAGCGTCTGCATATACCATTAGTCATATTCATAGATATAGGTCAACCAAAAGTGGTGCACAATAGAAAAAATGCTCATTTATTATTTACCATGCCATATTTTCTCACTTGATTAAGTTTGAAATTTATTTGAATGTTTTATTGTCTAAAACACATGAGCTGTATGTGCCAATAATTGTGGAAAGTTAGACTGAATTCACACTAATTTATTCATCGTATCTGATGGACCTTGATTTTATTAATGTTTTACCAATGCTGATGTTCACGAGACAATTATCCCATTGCCAACATGGAAAGTATTTAGATCGCCAGTGCTGGTGAGGCAAACAGTCATATCGATCGCTTTTTTGCGGGTTTTTGAGATATCCGTGAACAATTGGCCCTTGTGCAAGGTGGATTTTTCGAAACTGCCGACAGTCACCCCTAACATGTCGGTTTCAATTTCGAATACAGGTCTTGCCTGAGATCTTGATCTTCAGCATGATTTCACTGAAACATTATCAAAGAGCATCATTTCCATTGTGAGTGAACTCTGTTCAGACTACTCAGTGTTCAGACATTGTCCGAACTTTCTACGGGATGCATGATGGCATGGGATTGTTACATCTTTCAACCTTCATATAAATCCTGACTGATACGCTTCTTTGTCTGACCTTAAAGTTGCCTTTAAGGTTTTCACAAGACCAGGTACTGTTTTAAAGATAAACTTATTTATTTACTGGATATGTTGATTGTGGTATTCAATATACGAAGCCAATTCCATATTAGCCATCATGTATAGGGTCTTATTACAATGAACATTCCATGTTGAAGAGAGACATATCTTAATTCTAAAGACAAAAAGGTTTGTCCTTGCTTAGATAGTCAAATTTAGGCAGATTTACTTATTTTGACAGCTTTAGTTCAGAGGTTTTCTATTTCATGTTTAATGTGGGTTCTCGTAAATGGTATGAATTTGGTCCTGTATTCAAAGCCTGTTGGTTTCAAGGAAGTGACAAGCTAATCTCTTGTGTTTTTCAGGTGATGATTCCAAAACCCGGAAATTCTCGTGCGACTTGTGTGGACAAAGTTTCACTTTGAGGCGTAACCTTCAGCGCCATGTGAAATTGCATGATCCTTCAACAGGCCACCGTACGTTCCCGTGTGATTTCTGCAGGTCAACCTTCTCAAGATCAGATAATTATAAAGCCCATTTATTGAAGAAACATCCAGAGGAATGGGCGGAACAAAAATAGTTAAGCAGCTGCACATTTCTAACATGATGGAAATACATACATCAATATCCTACGTATGGTTTCCAGTCTTATATTGAGCTATATACTCTGGGTACCGTATCAAATCTTTGAACAGAGTTTTTGAAAGATGCCGTCTCCAGATGCTGTCTTCTTCAGATGTCTGGATTGATTTGGTCAGCTCAAAGTGTCGGGCTGTCAAACTGTGAGTGCCTGCACGATATATGATAGATTTGATATTCGGACTTTAAGTGCGGCTATAGTTTCTCTTAATCTGAAGCATGATTGGAACATTTGTGATAGAAGAAAAAAATGACGTAAAAGGTTGGATTTCATTGTACACCACTCATGAGGAGAAACCTTGTATTACGGAATGAGCTCTGCACCACTTTCACTGGTCTCCTCATATATTCCTCATACATGTATATATTCAAATTTATTTATCTCTGGGATCATATCCTAAACAGTAAATGTAATTAATTTTCCAAGATTAATAGTTAAATTTAATATGAAACACTCCAATTGTTTTCGGCATTTTTGTCTGGACGTCCACGGAAATCATCAAATGCTCTTTGGTCTTTCATTAAAATTGAATTTTCTCATATTGATATTCCTCAATTGTCTCCCCTCGATTTCCTGGATAATCTCCCCCAAGGTAATCCTGTCATGGTTGATGGAAATTGAAACCAGCTAATGTGTCAAAAACTATTTTGATTCTGACTAATCATGAATATTACCATCTAATTAGATAAGAGCAAGATCATAATTGAGATTATTCAAATTTATTATTCAAACCACTGGTAAAATTTTACTTTTTCGAATTATTTTTAACAGGCTGGAAAAATGGGTGTTCTCGAATTTAATTAGAAAGACAACTAAGTATTCGGGAGATTACTGATGTTTGACTTTTTGACTCGATGGATTTGCTGAACAAAAATGTGCTAAACAGGTTGTGCATTCTAATGTGAACTTTTGCTTCCAAGGAAAGGTCTTAATCTTGAAAGATTCTATGACAGAATATGTTGTCTCTGCCCACTGTTTGATGGAATAGATGGATATATATATAGCCCAGACTAATATCAGAAATTATCACATTTTAAGGATACTTAGCCCTCCTGCAGACACTTTTACACACCCTCTAGAATTTGTCTTCATACAGCTAAAAGTATGCCTTATATCTATGGTACATATATTTGTTGAAAGTGCATTTCTTAAGGATTCAAATATGTAAATGTGTTCACTGTAAATCTGTAGGTTTTGAAGATATTCTTATTTTTTTTAAAAACAATTTTAAAAAATGAGCTCTCTTATTAAATGGCTAATATAAAAAAATTATTCAACTTAACGTGATACATCATCATTTCCTGTAAAAGACAACTACAACATGCAATCTGTCTCAGTTTTACAATTTTGGTCTAGTTCTTTGTCTATTGACATTTAATTCAACTTCAAAAAACCGGTGAGTTGCTTGAGTTTTGAAAGAAATACATGTATTCCATTGAATATCAATAGAATGAGAACTAGACCATAATTGATAAAATTGAGACACAGATTTCCTGTTGGAGTTATCTTCTACAGGAAATGATTTATGTTACAATAAGTTGAATATTTTTTTGAAAATAGCATTTAAAAAATTAAATTAATTTTTTTTTTTTTTTAAATCCAAATATTTTTACAAGCTACAGGTTTACAGTGAACAAATTCATATTTGGAATCCTTAAGAAATGCTCTTTCAACAAATATTAAACATTACCATAGCTATGAGACATACTTTTAGCTGTTTAAAGACAAATTCTAGAGGGTGTGTAAAAGTGCCTGCAGGATGGCTCTGTATCCTTAAGTCAGGAATTTAGATGGACATGAAACCAGTAACTGTCAAGTATAAATTTCCTCAAACAAAACACACAATCTTATCATTAATACGGCAAACATTAAGTGTCCAATTATTATAAATGTATTTTTTAATGATAAAAATGGTAAAAAAAAAATATTCTACATTTGGTAATTTAACTTTATTCTCAGAATGGCAAAAATTACCGTAGCATGACAGTTAATTTTGTGGAGTTACTCATAGTCTATTTCTATTATGTACATGTGAATCTTGATTGACATTGGTATTTAAAATAAACATTTATATAAAAAGTTTGTCTACATATCTTTATTTTTATTTGTTTTGTTTTTTCCCCTTGGCCAAATTTTGGCCAAAGGGTATTGTCATCATGTACGTCCGTCTGTCTGTCCATCACAGCTTTATCGTTACCAAGATATCTTTAGCACGACTTAGCCTGGCACACCAAACTTGCAGTACACATCCATATGCTCGTGACCCAAAACCTTACTGAATCGGGACCCGATTGGGTGGAATCTTTGGCAGCCATCTTTAATTTATGCGAAATCATTAATCTTGTGTATCTCGGATACCGTTTTGCTTTTCAGTGTGAAACTTGGTTTAGATCATCGATACATCAAAGAATGACTGAACCAATTTCCTTCATTGGGTGGAAACGTTGGTGGCCATCTTTAATTTATGCAAAATCTTTAATGATGTAGATATCTGATACCATTTCAGTGTTCTATATGAAACTTGGTATACAGCATTGATGTATCAAGAGACTTGCAATGAATAAACATGAGTTCCTCTGAGTGGCAGGAAGGATGGGCGAACATCTTTGATTTATGCAAAATCATTAATGATCTCTATCTCTGATACTGTTCAAGTGCGTGATGTAAAATTTTGGTATAGGCCTACATCATCGATGCATCGAGAGACTTACGGTGAATGACAGAACTGGTTTCTCCGATTGGCTGGAAATCTTGGTGGCCTTTTTTAATTTATGCAAATAATTAATGATCTATATATTTGATAACATTCAAGTGTTCAATAAGAAACTTGGTACACATCATCAGTACATCAAGAGAATTCCAACGAATGACAGAACCAGTTTCTCTGATTGGGCGGAAACGTACTCAAAATCAATAATGATGTATATCTATGATACAGTTTTAGTGCTTCATATGAAACTATACATCATCGATATATATCAATTAATGACAACCAGTTCCTCTGATTAAGTGGAAAACTTGAGTGCCATCTTTAATTTAGCAAAGGGGGCATTCAAGTATTACATACGCCAGCAGGGGGTGATGGGGGTGGGTTTAAAAATCAGGATTTTTGCTTATGTAAGCTGGTATGCCAAAAGGCGGACGTATTATGTGATGGCGGTTTCCGTCCGTCTGTCTGTCTGTCCGTTCCTCGTGTCCGGTCGATATCTGGGACAATTTTCTATCTACAGTTCCAATTTTTGGTGAGTGAATACCCTACGGGGAGACGATGTGTCGCATACCAAAATGAAGGTCGAGGCCTAAGGTCACTGGCCTAAAAAAACAGGAAATCACTGAAGTGTTCGTGTCCGGTCTATATCTGTGAACTTTTTCTATTCACAGTTGCAATTTTTTGTGAGTGGATACACTAGGTGGAGACGATGTGTCGCGTACCAAAAGTGAGGTCGAGGTCAGAGGTCAAAGGTCACTGTTGCCTGAAATCAGGAAATCATTGATCATTGACAGTTTTCTATCTACAGTTCTAATTTTTGGTGAGTGGATGCCCTTGGGGGGAACTATGTGTTGCATACCAAATGTAGGTCGAGGTCAGAGGTTAAAGGTCAGTGTGACCGAAAAATCAGGAAATCATTAAAAGTTTCTAATTTTTTGTGAGTGGATTCAATAGGGGGAAATGAAGTGTCTCATACCAAAAATTATGTCAAGGTCAAATGTCACTGTGACCCCAAAGTCAAGAAATTATTAAATATAACATTTTTTGTGTCAGTAGATACATTAGGGGACACGAAGTGTCACCTACCAAAATGTAGGTCAAAGGTCAAGGTCACTGTGACCCCAAAATTGTGAAAAAACATGATTTTTTTAGTCCATTGAGAAATGACGGGGAGCCGTTTTGTCATGTACCAAAATTTAGATCCAGGTCAATAGTCAAGGTCACTGTGACCCCAGAATCAAGGTCAAAGGTTAGTGTGACTGAAAAATCAGAAATCATTAAAAATTCCTAATTTTTTGTGAGTGGATTTAGTAGGGGGAAATGACCAAAAATTAGGCCAAGGTCGAAGGTCAAAGGCCACTGTGACCCCAAAATCAGGAAATCTTTAAAAATTACTTTTTTGTATGTATAGATACAGCAGAGGGACATGATGTGTGACAGTGTCACGTATCAAAATGTATGTAAGCCCATTTTAGTTTATCATTCAATTTAAGATTTGATATATGTTACATTCTCAGAAGCACAAAATCGTAGACTTTTCTCTGGATTGCTAGCTACCATTTGGAATCCAAGCTATTAAACAACCTTGAAATTTCGACCAATGTAATTCCAGATAAACGCTCTTGTTTGCATATGTAATACTTGAATGACCCCAAAATCTATACCTCTGGTACTGTTCAAGTGTTTGATGCAAGACTTTGTATACATCATCAATACATCAAGAGACCAACAATAAATGACAGAACCATTTTCTCTGATTGGATGGAAATCTTTAATTTATGTAAAATTATTGATGATCTTCTTATCCTTTGATAAGTGTTCAGTATGATACTTGGTATACGTCATCAATACATCAAGAGACCAGTATGACTGCCGGTTTCTCTGACTGGATGGAAACCTTGGGGGCTAGTTCTAATTGCAAAATAATCTGCACATGTATATTTGTCACTCGACTGCTTGGTGTTCCTGATGTCTTCAAATTAGTACAGTTCAAATTGACTACATTATGAATGGCTGGCGACCAAAGCCGAGGGGTTTTCAGATGTGCAGCTTTGTATTTTGATACAAATTGTTCTTGGGGTTTTGGAAACTAAATGAATACTAATATATATATTCTTATTGAATACTGGGTATGTTCAGTATTCCAATGATGAAAAAATAGTAGTCAAATTGTCCCTATAGCTGCATACATTAGGAATATCTCATAAACTTGAGAATATCTGATATTGCTGTTGGCATCTTGATAACATTGGGACAGTCCGGCCCTCTTGTGTTGATATCAGGCGAATTAAGGTCTTGCTGCTTGCAATTGCATATCCTACATGTACCTGAGATGTCAAAAAGAAGTTGAACATTTGTCAAGTTGTATGTCAATTCTTTCACCAGGTGAGATTACTCTGGATTACTTTGACAATTAGAAATGTTTGCTTTGCTTAAATGTCAGCCTTCAAAATTGTCTGCCCTTTTTCCCCTTTTCTTTAGGATGGGGCATTTTTTTTACTATTGGGAAAAACAATGGGAGGCAATCGATGACATTTTCTGAAGTTGTGGCTCTCGTTTTTTTGGTGGTATAAGTTTTGATCAATTATTATAATATACTCTGAAGAAGAAAATAATGTACATGAACGGCTGAGAGCCACATGTCAATGCATCAAGGCTGCTGATATCAGGGCAGAGCTGTTGTCTAAAGATTTCACCTGTAGTGTTCCCGGGTGTAAAAAGGAATAGAAACCACCCGTGGAGTTCGTGGGTGTGAAATGGACTACAGGACCCTGAATGTCATGATGACTGAAATATAGTTGATGATCAATGATTAGTTGTTGCAGTAATATTTGATATGTGACTATCACATTTCATCCAATATTGTTCAATTGAAAACCCCATAAAATTCCACAGAAAAAAATCTAGGTTGAAATTAGAAGACTACATTTGGGAATGTCTCTTTGTATGATAGGTCAAGGATGAACCTTCTTGGTGAAGGCAGCAACGCCTACATTGTGACTTTAGCCATGCTTCAGCTCTCCATGTTGTGCCTGTACCACAATGCACTGCCCAAGTAATCCAATCCATGATATTTTAATAAGAAAAAAAATCTTGGACATAGGTTTCATGTGATCATGGTGATGGACCTGGCTCCCCTGGTCCGAGGATATTGAATCTGCCTTTGTGAGGGTATGTGTCACAAATTCTTGTTGAAAAATGTTGAAAGCGATGTTACATGTAAATCCTATTCACTTGCTCACCCTTTCCACAAGCTATAGTTTATTGATAAGGTGTCCATGTATCCCGTCAAAACTGACACAATCAAACTGCAATTACTTCAATTTCCCCAGGAGAACATGTGCAAAAAGATCAAGAAAATTTGGTCTGAAAATTAGGGTCAGGTTTGGTACCCCAGGTGGCTCATACTCTCCCAACTGAATCTGCAGCCCTATTCTCCCATGCCCAAAACCCCCTCCTGAACTCGCCGTCCTCGGGTATAATTGTTTCTGTCATTAAAGATGTAATCAGCCTCAAAATCTATGGATTTTGTAAACTTTCCCCCGTTCTGTTTTTCAGCAGCGAAGTTTGCTAAAGCATTATTCATGTTATATGTGTTATACTTGAAGATGGTGAGATTCCCTTACAGACTTGATGTGTACATGCACCTCAAGTTGAGGTGTAGTCGAGGTGTACCTGAGGTGTACACCTCAACTTGAGGTGTAGTCGAGGTGTACCTGAGGTGTACACCTCATTTTCTCTTTCAAGGTGTAAATATTGTCATGTATAACGAATGCAAGAATATCTTGCCAGAGAAATTTGAAACTCTGCCCGCTTCGATGGGTTTTCTGTTTTGCCATTGAATATGTGTACATGGAGAGGAAAATGACGTCACTGAAGTAGCTACGCTCATGAATCTGAATGCTGAACAGCTGCAACCATGGGATAACGTCATGGCTCAAGCCTATGGTTCGGTAGGATGGCAGAGCATACATGTACGTAGACAGAATGCACCACACGTGTAAACGCTTGTTGACACGGCCATCGAAATATAAACGGCATGCCCCATGCCATTTATTTTTGAAGACAAATTCCTACTATTTTCTCGTGAATGGTGGAGCAAGTTTAGTTGTTAGTGGTCAAATGTGTTTTATTTTTGTACCTGTAGTAACATGATTTGTCACTTTCGCGGAGTTTGGGTGAGATCAATTCCAGCCTAGATTTGAGGCTGATTACATCTTCGAATCTTTGTCATTTACTATGTGAATTCCATAGTTTTATTCTACATGTACATGACAATCTTTATCATCATTCCTTGAGAACAGATGGAGCTTTATTGAAACACACAATGCATCATGGGATCTTCCAATTTTAGATCACCTGATTTATAAGTTCAAATTTAAAAAAAAGATCCTGGAATTTCATTGGTCTGTGGAGAAAATTGGAAGAAAATCTGTCCAATCGTAAATTAGTATCAGCAGGTTACAAGCATCATAAGCATGAATGTTATAGCAGTTCTTTTTCCTCATACATTTCAGATCTGCTCCAGCTGAAATGTACGTGTGACATTTGCGGACAGGCGTTCACCTTCAAACATAACCTGAAGCGACATATGAAAATGCACGACCCTTCAACAGCCAATCAGGTGTTTACTTGCGAAATCTGTGGAGTGCAATTCTCGAGGAGTGATAATTATAAGGTTCATATCAAGATGAAGCATCTGGCACATCAACTGGCAACGCAGCCGCCATTTTGATTGAAAGACAAGTAAGGATTTGCAATTGAGTCATTGAATTGTGTAGATACTAACTTTTAGCAGGACACTTGTCCCTTATTGGCCCATGGGGCTCTCAGGGATTGACCTGGGGTGTCATTGTGCGCACATCAGGCCATGGTAAGAATAGACCTCAGCTCCTCAGAGAGCTTGTCGTAAAAGAGGTGACTAACTGGGCACCCGTGGGGTTCCCGGGGGTGAAAAGGAATAGGACCCTACCCGTGTGGTTTCTGGGTGTGAAAAGGAAATTAGGAACCAAATGTTGTGATATGACTGAAATAGTGTTGAAAGCGACGTTAAATAAAATTCACTCACTGACTCACTTGTCTCTCATTGTCGGGAACAAACTATTGACAGGGCTGCATAGGTGAATCACACTACAGTGGATCTCTCTCATAGCAGCAGCATATACAGTGGATTGACATTAGCTAACATTCATAGCATTTCCCTTCTCTCAACGCTATGCCGACGACAAATACATTTCCCTCAGTGTTGGTAACTCGAACTTCTCCATTGCACACTTATTATTACCTTTGTGCCCTATTGGACCTTCATTAACTTGAGAAAGTGGGCCGCGATGAATAAAAATACCGAAATACCGAGTAAACGACTATTAATTACAGACGTTAAAATTATCCATCTGGAGCCTCAAAATGACCTGAAATCGAGGGTCAAGAGGATGGGCATTTCCATCATAATAGACCCCGTGTATGCAGGGGATGATGATCACAACATCGATTATGGTATTTTTATTCATCGCGGGCCATTATCTCAAGTTAATGAATGTCCAATATGGCGCAAAGGTAATAATAATTGCGCGATGGAGATGTTCGAGTTACCAACCGGGAAATGTATTTGTCGTCGGCATAGCATTGAGGGAAGGGAGATGGTAGATTGCCATTAGCTATATTGTTGACCTTGATGACCGAGCTACAATGTACATGTATATTGAAAGTTGAAACCCACTTTATTATGAAGTGAAACCTGTGTATACTGACCATGGTTGGAACCAGATTATAGCCTACAGGCTTTGGGATGTCTGAGATCCCTTACCAAGATAATATTCTTCTGGCACACTGGTTGCGGCAAGCTTGCCGCAAACTTTCTGGCAACCTCACCGCACACAGTGTGGCGGAGAGTTTGCGTCAACCTTGCCGCAACAGAGTTTTTCACATGCAAATGAGCTTTCCGGCACACTATACAGATTGCGGCAAGCTGGCCGCAAACTGCTTATGTATTCCGGCAGCCTTCTGGCACACTCTTCCGGCAGTCTTCTGGCACACTCTTCCGGCAACCTCACCGCGCACTCTTCCGGCAACCTCACCGTGCACTCTTCCGGCAACCTCACCGTGCACTCTTCCGGCAACCTCACCGCGCACTCTTCCAGCAACCTCACCGCACACTCTTCCGGCAACCTCACTGCACACTCTTCCGGCACACTCTTCCAATAACTTCTGGGCTTATCAATATTTTCATGGTGGTGGTCAGAAAACCATCATCCTGACCTCCACATGAATGGTACAAATCACTCCACTCAAACTGTTGTACATAAGATCTGTCATGCAATGAAATCTAAACAGACAATGAATGAATGAAAGAACACAATGATCAACATGGCAGAGAAAACTACAACTTGTCTACAAAATTACTGGACTGGCTTAAACCATAATCAAACTGATACTTTGCATTCAAACAGACTTACCACACAAATCTGTATCATGTATGACCAGGAAATAGTATAAATTATGCAGGCCTAAGTTAGCAGGAACAACTCCTCATGGTTGCAAACATATTCTCCCACCATTCTCACCAACTGCCAGATTTGAAAGTCCTGAACCGAATTACATATGTATTCATGTGCACCAAAAATAGTTCAATGATAGGAAAGGTTAGTACTAGGTACATTAGAATCCTACAATGAAATTTTGTCTCGGAATTAATTGTTCATTCTGAGAACATTCCCCTAATAACTATAACTTCAACTATGTGGTACAGTGTGGTACACTAATTTTGTATAGTTCCTCCTGTGATGTATTCCTACACTGGTACAGTTTGGATAGTTTCCTATCCAGATTGAAAATTAGGGGTCAAAAGTTAACTGGGTTAACTAATAACAGCTGGCAAATCTTCAGTGCAGCCCATTCCATACAGAGTGTGCCGGTAGCGGCATACTCTGATTCCGGCACACTCTCGGCGCACTGTGCGCCGCTAGCGGCCCACAGTTTGGCTCTGGCACACTGTCTGCGCACTGTGCGCCGCTAGCGGCACACTTTTATCTTCTTCTGGTGCACTCTCCGCATACTGTTTGCCAGTACCGGCACACTGTGTAATCACCAATTGAGACTGCCGCTAGCGGCATACTCTCCCCAACAGTTCTGGCACACTGATCAGGTTGCGGCCAGCTTGCCGCAAACTTGCGGCAACCTTGCCGCAACCTGCAGATTTCGGTAAGGGATGGTGTTTAACATGAGGCACTGCCATCACTGATTGCTCTATGAGAGGTGCCCGGCAGTGTGCAGCAAGAGGCACTTAAGTCACTGAGATCCCTAAGGGGCCCAGGTTTCTCTGAATCACCCCTAAAACTCAGTTAAATATATTTTGATCAACTATATAGACTTTAAAAGGTTGTGACAGATCCATTTTACCGTACAGCTAGTTTAGATCTTTTTAGTAGGGTGAGGGAAGATTTTGATTTGAAGTTATTTGGGAGAAATCAGCTTATGTAAATTTTAATGTATGTCCCGGTTCTTTAATGTGCTGGGTTTATAACTTTTGCATCACGTAGTATTGTTGACTAGCATTGTCAACGTAGAGTTTTACTTGACCGTCACTATATAGCTTAAATATTGCTGAACACGATGTTAAGTTTAATTCTGTCTTTCTTCCTTATTAAGGTTCAAAAAGTATTTGGACCATGCATAGTGTCAGTATTTGGATGTTGGTTTACCCAGGTGTCAGTAATGACAGGCTTCATTGTAATAAGATAGAAGGAGAATTAAGGTTTAATGTCGCGTTCAGCAATATGAGGGACAAGTGTACTAGTATTGACCATGTAGACCTGCAGTACTTCCCATGGTTACTTTCAATGGCAATATGATTGATTTTGGTATAATCAATATTCAGTTTATAATGGGAGTTTTAGTAGAGTGAAACAACACCTGGGTCAACTGTCCAACCTCTGAATACTGACACCTGGGTCAACTGTCCAACCTCTGAATACTGACACCTGGGTCAACTGTCCAACCTCTGAATACTGACACCTGGGTCAACTGTCCAACCTCTGAATACTGACACCTGGGTCAACTGTCCAACCTCTGAATACTGACACCTGGGTCAACTGTCCAACCTCTGAATACTGACACCTGGGTCAACTGTCCAACCTCTGAATACTGACACCTGGGTCAACTGTCCAACCTCTGAATACTGACACCTGGGTCAACTGTCCAACCTCTCAATACTGACACCTGGGTCAACTGTCCAACCTCTGAATACTGACACCTGGGTCAACTGTCCAACCTCTGAATACTGACACCTGGGTCAACTGTCCAACCTCTCAATACTGACACCTGGGTCAACTGTCCAACCTCTGAATACTGACACCTGGGTCAACTGTCCAACCTCTGAATACTGACACCTGGGTCAACTGTCCAACCTCTGAATACTGACACCTGGGTCAACTGTCCAACCTCTGAATACCAGTATTATCAATGATTCCAATACTTAAATTTCAAGTATTTTGAACCTTGATAAACTCTGTCAACTCTTGAGTCACATTGAGCAGTTTAGTATCCAAGTTTGAGTCATAGCAAGTAGTTTAGTGTTCAAGGTTGAGTCATAGCGAGTAGTTTAGTGTTCAAGGATGAGTGATAGTGAGTAGTTTAGTGTTCAAGGTTGAGTCATAGCGAGTAGTTTAGTGTCCAAGGTTGAGTGATATTGAGTAGTTTAGTGCCCAAGGTTGAGTCATAGTGAGTGGCTACTTTTTTTATTTGTACATAGGCATGTAGCTGTGATTAACAGATGGCAGTGATTCTAAACTACATTTATCATTAAAACTGTGCAATATATAGGCACTGCAGACTGCAGTCACTGGGCCCTGTGGTGGACCAGGCAGTGTCTCTGGCCTGGCGCTATAACTCATAAAATTATGCTGCATGGGGCACTAGGGATGCCTGGGGCAGTTAGCAACATGAGGCATTGCACCACTAAGACCCACAAGCTGATGGATGCCCTCTGGTAGTGTGCAACATGAGGCGCTGCAGTCACTGAGGCCTGCAGGCTGTGACATGCCTGGGGCAGTTAGCAACATGAAGTACTGAAGTCACTAGGACCGCAAGCTGTGGGATGCCTGAGGCAGTGTGCAACATGGGGCGCTGCAGTCACTGAGCTGTGGGATGCCTGAGGCAGTGTGCAACATGGGGCGCTGCAGTCACTGAGCTGTGGGATGCCTGAGGCAGTGTGCAACATGGGGCGCTGCAGTCACTGAGCTGTGGGATGCCTGAGGCAGTGTGCAACATGGGGCGCTGCAGTCACTCAGGTCTGAGCTGTGGGATGACTGAATGAGTATGCATCATGAGGTGCTGCAACCGCAGGTCCGGGAGCTGTGGGATGTTTGGGATAGTGTGCAATATATTCACTGAGGCCTGCAAGCTGTGGGTTGGCTGGAACATGGCCTGCAAGCCTGGGAATGTTTGGGACAGTGTGCAACATGAGGCACTGCAGTCACTGATGGTCTATGAGAGGTGCCCAGCAGTGTTTAGCAAAATGCACTTTAGTGATTGAGATCCCCAAGGGACCTGAGTGGTTTCTCTAAATTACCTCTAAAAGTATAGGCAGGCTGAGGTTCTGTAGTCACGGAGGAGCTCCTAAACTAATCCAAACTTCTGGAGCACTGCTATCATGGAGAAGTAGATTGTGTCCCACGGGGTGGGAGAAGATGGGCTTGATCCATAGGACTTCAAATCTCAAATGATGAGGAAATTAGAAGAATCTCCAAAATCGGGAGGGCACTGCAGTGAGCATATAATTAATCAACTCAGATCATAGTTACTGGCTACTACCATGAACCAGTCCTGAAGTTAATCTTACAAGTGAGTCACAAGGCAAAGAGTTACAGATGAAACGTATCTGCCAGTATGTAAATATTTGAAAACTAAGAGGATTAATACAAATTGATTTGATACAAAATTGACGATTCATTATATCTGAAAACTGTCTAATAGTCATTTGAGGTCAAGAGAAACTAAGTATGCAGACCAGTCTCTTGAGCAGGAGCAAAGAACAATATTTTGGTTGTTCTGTCAACAGAGGCACCAGCAGAGTATGTGATGGGAAAATAACATTGTCTTTGGAGCGAGACACAGAGCAATATACGGAGTGTGAAAACAGCAGAGAATGGTGCCATGTGTAACAGGAAAATATTTTAGAGTGATATTTTATCACATAACAAGAAGCAGTTCACTAAGACTGAACTGTTGATGAACAGTTTAGCATCGGGCCTCACATGTATTTATTCTGAATACAGACTTGCATTCAGTAAATACTCCCTCGTTTGGGCCATTGTTTACTATCTCATGATCACATAGTCATCATTTTCCAACAGATGACTTGATAGGGCTATTACGTCAGTGCTCTGAAATATTTGTATCTAATATCGCTTAAGCTGATGTTAGGGGCCATGTGGTCATGTCATCATTCATTTCCACATGAACATCTACAATAAAAGCGTGGCTGGGATACAAATCATCACAGGGATCATTTTTGGCTCTAGTGATATTTTTAGAAATATGCAGTCAGTATATTTGAAGCTTTATTTTGGTCAAACGGTACATAAATGGGTTATTTTCTGTATACACAGTGCATTAGCTCTCAGTAGATAGCCACACAATTTTTCAGTAATGGCCCATTTTAATAGCAAGAGCTCCAGCTATTTGCTGCTGTATTTCGACATGTGATACCTCACAACTTCCAATTCTGTTTCTGGGAGAGGGCAGCTTCTAAACCAAGGTTGGAGGCATCAGTTTCTAAAATAAATAAGATGACATAGTTCGCATACCCAAACTTCAGATCCTCAAATGCACAGTGACACTTAATATTCCAGTGGGCCCCCCAGCAGTATTCACTTTCGCTTCTGTCCTGATTTGCTCAAACACTCAAACACAAAGACCACATGGTGTAAGGGTGTTGCTATCTGAACGAACCCAGACATAAATCTCCTGTAGTAATGTAACCAATGAACGCCATGGGCTTATTCAGGTCAGTTTTTACCCCTCGGCCAATTTTGGCCATGGGGTATTGTCGTCGTCATGTACGTCCATCTGTCTGTACGTCCGTACGTGAGCGAGATAGCCGGAGAATGGTTCCACTGAAGAATTCCAAATTTGGTATGCTTATTTACCTAGTCAAGGACCAGAAGCCTATTTAATTGGGACCTGATTAGGTGAAAACCTTGGTGGCCATCTTTAATTTTATGAGAAATGGATAATGATCCATATCTCGGAAACCATTCAACTGTTCAATACGAAAGGTGGTATACATCATCGATACATCAAGTAACTTTCAATGAATTACCAAACCGGCTTTTCTGATTAGCTGGAAATCCTGGAGGCCATCTTTAATTTATGCGAAATCGATAATGATACATATCTCATGTTACCATTCAGTTGTTTTATATGAAAGTTGGTATACATCATCGATACATCCAGATACTTTGAATCGGGACCTGATTGACCAAAAACCTTGGCAGCCATCTTTAATTTATGCAAAAACTTTAATGATATATATCTCTGATCCAATTTAAGTGTTCTATACCAAATTTGGTATACAGCATCGATGTATCAACTAACTTGCAATGAATAACCACATCAGTTCCTCTGAGTGGGGGGAAGGATGGGCGGCCATCTCTAATTCATGCAAAATCAATAATGATCTCGTTCTCTGGCGTTCAAGTGCTCGATGTAAAATTTGGTATACATCATCGATGCATCAAGAGACTTATGACAAATGACAGTTCTGGTTTCTGATTGGGCGGAAACCTTGGTGGCCATCTTTAATTTATGCGAAATCATTAATGATCTCTATCTCTGATACCGTTCAAATGCTCGATGTAAAATTTGGTATACATCATTGATGCATCAAGGAATTTATGTAATGAATACTGGTTTCTCTGATTGGACGGAAATCTTAGGGGTCATTTCTAATTGGAAATTCTTTGATAATCTGTATATTTGTGACTTGACTGCTTGGTGTTCCTGACATCTTGGTTCAAATTGAATACATTATGAATGTACCCAGAGCCGAGGGGTTTTTTGATGCGCAGCTTCGTATTTACTGATGTGATCTAGACAGGATACATAGCAACTCTGTTAACTGAGTTACATTGTCCCTTCTCCCATGGGAATTAGCGTTTGGAGAGTTCTAATATTAAACCAAGGTTAAGCAGCTTCTGGAAAATAACCCATTTGTATGTGGTCCCCCATCATCTTGGAATATCATACTACATCATCTAAGTCAGCCAGCATGATCTAAAACACTTTTTCCTGGAACTCTTGCTCCAGCAGCCTTTGGAATGTCACTGGGGTGTTACAGATGCCAAATGACATGCGATTAAACTCTATAAGCCCAAGGGGAGAGGTGAATGCTGTTTTTCGCTTCTCCCTCCATGACTTCGACCTGGGTAAGTCCATGGGTGAGAATACCTTGGATCAGAGTTTGAATGGTATGTTGAACTATAGCCATGTGTCTGAGGTCATCTGAGTCTTCAGTGAGGATGACACTAAAGCAGCTAAATAGTTCAAACACTTGTCCCTTCCCTTCATCTAGTCCCTTGAACCCAGATAGGTCTCAACATGGAATGGATTCTACTTGTTCAATTGACTGCCAATCTTGAGGTTCTTGAGCTAGAGAAGCTGTTTGTTGATCATAATTTTGTTTCTTGGTACACTGAGCATCTCCTGGTTGCCTGGAAGCTCTACTTGTGTAAACACCCCCAGTCTTGTTCTGGGTTTCTACCATATATCTTCCTTCCTGAGGATAATGATCTTTTCATATTGTGATCCTGCGGAAGTGTAAACTGTAATGTAATGATATATGATGGCACAAGAACCGGAATATGTCCCTTCCAACCTCGGGTCACTGGAGCTTTCTGCTGAAACCATCACTTTGATTTCTGTTACTCTGCATACACTCATCTGATCTTGGATGAGTGGAAACAGGCTCTTGTATGGTGGTAGATGCTGCCAGACAGTGGTTCTGAGAAGGCCAGGAATCAGTTTCTTTTGGGAGTGTCACCACAGTTCTTCACTACTAGAACACCTGCACTAGGGGAACAGATGTCATTTCTACATAAAGCTCTATGTACCAAGATAACAGAATTTCGGAACCATAGTCTGCTTTCAAACTGATCCAACTAACGACTAAGGACCAGAAGGTAAATTGGAATGCTAATTGTGTCCTTCGATTGGTTAACAGGCTATAATCGATATTTGGGAAGTGGAAATCACATAATTTGATTGGATAGTTGGTATTGTGCAAGTCCCAAAAATGGACATGGCTGTCCAAACTGGTTGTCAAGGTACTGTTAGAAAAATGACTCTGTCACTGTTGATACCATTGAGCTTCTAACACAACAGTTCAGAGGTGTGCCACTGCTTTGCTATCACCTTAGGTACCCCTCCAACAGTTTTCTTGAAACATGGTGCCAAATCTTCTGCTCGACTGTGTATCTCGTTAAGCCCTACAGAACCACAGCCAGTGGTAGAATCCTTAGTTTGTCAACTCCATTGTATATTATTCATCTGAATTCTGTCTCTCCCTCAATCTCTTACGAGTGTGACACTGCCTTGCGATATCTGAGTTTCATACAGAAGAAAACAGATGTTCCCATGATAAGTTATTTGATGGCTGGATCTTCTCAAGTTTGTCATTCAGGGCTGCTATGAAGCAAAATCATCCAAGAGCTTCTGTAGGTTTGACATGGCACCCTAAATGTTGTCAACAAGCTGTTCTAGTCTGGTGTTGGGTCAACAGTTTGGATACTGGTATTGGATATGGTGACCATTAGGAAATTCATCCTCCAAGAAGGTCATCTGTATGCTTGCCTTCAAACAGGTGGTTTCTTGGATATCACTGCTGTATGTTAAGGCGATTAACCAGACATCTAAATCAGGACACTCTGGATGATCTTTAATGTACTTATGTACAACTCTCAGTACCATTAATTGTTCTCAAAGCATCACCTAATGGTTGGCAGGCAACATCTTGTGGATAGACCATGGCCAGATGATCCAGTAACTTAGGTATAAATGCATGAGAAAAAGTGGTCCACCACCCCTTTGCTGACACTTAAACCAAGGATAAAATTTACCATATTCCACTTCTGACACCAAAGATGTGACACCAGTTCACTGATCATAGTGTTCCACTTTAGGCTTTTAGATAGATAAGGTAATACAATCATTGGTTGTATAAAGACCAATTATATGATGGCTAACTCCATTGACTTAAAACTAATCCAATATG
This sequence comes from Hanleya hanleyi, assembly GCA_036873755.1. NCBI lineage: Eukaryota > Metazoa > Mollusca > Polyplacophora > Lepidopleurida > Hanleyidae > Hanleya > Hanleya hanleyi. The sequence continues at coordinate 212,790 of JAVTVY010051318.1, read as the reverse complement.
TGACATTGACGTCGTCAATTTTTCCCACCTCCTGCATATCGCTCGAGTTGACTACTAGCCACAATAGATGACAATGATATTAACTCTGGGTAGGTGACCAACCATGATGGAGTTAGATGATCACCCTGTTTGCAAACTTGCAACTCTTTGGTAATTCTGTAGTTCACAAGTAAGTACCTGGCCCCAAACAATGGATCTGGTAGCTCATCCATCTCTTTGTCCTAGCCCAATCCCTGATACACCTCATCATTGCAGCTGCATGTCCATCTTCACAATTCCAGGTAAATCCTAAATCATCGCAGAGGGTTTACCTGGATATTTTTGGTGATTCGAATGAGTTCTTGAGTCGATGCCTCTATTATACAATCTCGTACAATTCATCCCCCGCGCTGAAATCCAAAACCAATCACATCTCATACCTCGCAGCGGATTGGCATAATCAGCTTGCTTAGCACGTTCACTGATTGGTTTGATTTAGAGGAAACCCCTTATCTATTTATATCCAGAACTGGTATGGGTAACTAACCAAGCCAGTGTATTGATCCAAACAGATCGATCGACCGATACACTGGCTCACGAGGATGGTCTGCATGTCTCTGTGACAGTGGGGTATGGACAATTTATATTTTATTTACCTCAATATGTGCAATTGGCTATTATGCTATGAGATTTACAAAATGATTACATTTTGTGTCTTTCAGATTTAGAGCCAGAAGTGGGGGACACCAAGTTTTCCTGTTTCATCTGCGGTCAGCAATTCACCTGGCAGAAAAATCTGAATCGTCACATGAAAATTCACGACCCTGTAGCCGTCACCCAACAGTGGCGATGTGAAGTTTGCGGTAAGACGTACACGAGGGAGGACAGCTGTAAAGGTCATATAATGAAAAAACACCCGGAGAAAGAGGAACCCAAGAACTGTATAATAATGTTCACGGGGGCCGGATCACAAGCTGGCAAGAGAACGATGAGGATCGTCGCTGATATCCACGTTCAGTCACCGAACACTGTACCACAAGTGGAACCAAAACTGGAACCAATCTGACCTTTTGAGGTTCCATACAAATCCAATTTCACTGTGCTCGTTTCTGCGCACTTACCAAAATGAGGTTGTTTAAACAAAAAAGAAAATATTAACTTTTGTAGGCAATTGGACTGCAACGAAGGACTGCTGACAAACTGGGTAATTTTGCTTTATTACTATGGTTGGCATGTTGCTGTCTTGAAGGAAATCTTGGTGACATACCACAGTTTATTACAGATTTTCTGATTTGGCATTAATTGTTCCATTCTGAACAAAATGACCGGCAGTTTCATGGAATTTCCATCTGATCCCGTATACTAGAGCAGGGCTGTTAAAATCATACTGAATATTTGTCCAAACAAAATACCAGATTATGCAAAAATGAGTCTGGTGACCCCATAGTTTTATCCATTATTTTGAAAGTTGAGGGTTTGAAGTACCCCTTGTCAAAATATACTAAAAATGACATCTATGTTTTCATTTGTCTGAGACCTTATAATTGGTCAACATGGAACCATTTTTTTTTTTTTATTATTATTTTTTTTTAGAGATTTGGTTTCTAACTGGCACCATATTAGGTTCATTTTTGGTTCCACCTTACATACGACAGGTGAGAGAACCAAGATTCCCAAGAGACTACTCTGTATTTATCAGCAGTTGTCTCCCTTACACTGAATTGAATGCATTCTCCCATTGTCAGGGTATGTAACCTTAAAAACCCTCTGATTGCATTGGACCAAAAATCACTGCACACATTTGCATTCATTTTGTTTTTCAATTTTGATTGACACTGGAAGGATGTAACGGCATATTAGAAGATGGCAAATGCATCCTGTATAACCTTATCTTATAAAAGAGTTAACATGTTTGATGCTCAACAATTACAGTGTCTTTTTTAGCTGTGACATCCTGATCCTTCCGTGCTGCCGAGTAACGGACGATGCTGATTGGCTGTGAACCATGTGTACAATAGCTGCATGCCACATTTTAAACCCCAATGTAATCAGTGTATTTGATAGTAGAGGGGTGTACAATCTGATGCAATGAGAATGGATTGAATGAAGTGGCTGCATGTATGGAAGGGCGAAAAGGTTGATTGACATATTCACTTCTTTACATGAGGTAATTAACAACTATTGAATGTGTATGTCATGCTTTAGATGATGATACCCCTGGTTATCCTTGCATTGATTGGATGGAAATCTACAGAAACTCTTGTGATTGATTGGATGATCTTCCATCTCCTCTATGAGCCAATGAAAATACAAGATTTTATTTTGAAAACTTGAATTCACCAATTCAAAAATACATTGTATAAATGGTTTAAAACTGATATCTTGACTCATTCTTGGAAGGAAACTGCATGCTTTCTGTCATATGCATGTAAGAAGAATAAAATCTGAAATATTATTTTGTGTCTAAATTGAGTTAAGATGGTAAACATTTAAAATATTTCATGATGATTGAATTATTAGAAAATTATATACAGAATTTGCATTGACATGACCGAAAGTTTGGTTGCCAACGATTAGTGAGAGACATGCTTTTATTTATAAACATATTATCATGCCTTTCAGTTTGAGCAGGGGTTTATTAATTGTACTCATGGAATTTGTTACAGCGTGTAAATATTTTTAAGAAGATTGAATAAAGATCAGTTATCAAATATATATAGAACCTCCTCATTGCTTTATTTTTTCCAATCATTAAGGTGATGGCAAAATTCTGCCATTAATAAAGGAAGAGGAATTCCTACCATTAAGGGACAGTCAAAGTGCTACCATTATTAAGGGAACCCACCCGTGTGGTTCTGGGTGTTAAAAGGAATAGGACCCTACCCGTGTGGTTTCAGGGTGTGAAAAGGAATAGTACCCAAATGTCATGATATGACTGAAATAGTGTTGAAATTGACCTTAAATGATTCTCACGCACTCACTCGCAGATTAAGGGGAAGTCCGTGTGATACCACGAAGTGGGAAGACAAACCCTACCATATAGAGGAAAGCATTTACCATTAACGGAAAGGTGAAATCCTATCATTAATGGAGGAAGGAAAAGTACCACTAATCTGGGGAAGGTAAAGTTCTACCATTAGTATATAGGAAAGCTAAGTGCAACCATCAAGGGGAGGAAAAGTGCTGCCTACAAGGGAAAGACAAGATATTACCATTAAGGAGGAACCATTTAAATGGAAGAGGCCCTATGTGCTACCATTAAGAGGAAAGCAAGAGAGATGTGAAATTGCACAATTTAAAGGGGGCGGTAAAAAGTCCTATGATTATGGGAAACGCAATACCATTTAGGGAAAACTATACCATTAGTAAGTGCTGTAATAAGTGAAGACATCTTTACCTCTAACGGAAAGGCAACTGAGGTATCAATGAGCGAATTAGGCAATGTGCTACCCGTAAAGGCAAGGCAATGTGCTACTCGTATTAGGCAAGGCGAGGTGCTACCATTATGGGAAAGGCAAGATGCTACCATTATGGGAAAGGCAATGTGCTACCAATAAGGGAAAGGCAAGGTGCTACCAGTAAAAGAAAGGCAAGGTGCTACCAGGAAGGGAAAGGCAAGGTGATACCAGAAAGGGAAAGATAAGGTGCTACCAGTAAGGTAAAGGCAAGATGCTACCCACAAGGGAAAGTAATGTGTTACGACTAAGGGACAGGCAGGGTGATGCCCGTAAAAGAAAGGCAAGATGCCACCGAAAGGGAAAGTTGAGATTCTATCATAAGGGAAAAAGGTGCTACCAGTAAGGGAAAGGCAATATGCTATACCCGTAAGGGCAAGGCAATGTGATACCCGTAATGGCAAGGCGACGTGCTACCATTATGGGAAAGGCAAGGTGCTACCACTAAGGGAAAGGCAAGATGCTACCATTATGGAAAAGGCCAAGTGCTACCAGTAAAAGAAAGGCAAGGTGCTACCAGGAAGGGAAAGGCAAGATGATACCAGAAAGGGAAAGATAAGGTGCTACCAGTAAGGTAAAGGCAAGATGCTACCTACAAGGGAAAGTAATGTGCTACCACTAAGGGAAAGGCAGGGTGATGCCCGTAAAGGAAAGGCAAGATGCTACCGTAAGGGAAAGTTAAGATTCTATCATAAGGGAAAAAGGTGCTACCAGTAAGGGGAAGGCCAGGTGATACCAGTAAGGGAAGTCAATGTTCTATCAGTACGGAAAGGCCAGGTGCTACCAATAAAGCAAAGGCAGGTTGCTACACTTGAAGGTAAGGTCCTACCACTAAGGGAAAGGCAAGGTGCTACCAAAAAGGGAAAATTAAGGTGCTACCAGTAAGGTAAAGGCAGGATGCTACCCACAAGGGAAAGCAATGTGATACCAGTAAGGGAAAGGCAGGGTGCTGCCCGTGAAGGAAGGCAAGGTGCTACCATAAGGGAAAGGTAAGGTTGTACCATAAGGGAAGGGCTACGTGCTACCAGTAAGGGGAAGGCGAGGGGCTACCCTTGAGGGAAAGGTAGGGTACTACCCAGAAGGGAAAGGCAAGATGTTACCAGTAAGGGGAAGGCGAGAGGCTAACTTTGAGGGAAAGGCAAGGTACTACCCAGAAGGTAAAGGCTAGGTGCCACCAGTAAGGGAAAGGTGAGGTGCTACCCAAAAGGAATTACACTTAAGAGAAAGGCAAAGTACCACCATTGGCAAACATGAAGCAGTGGCAAACTGGAACTATAAGGGAAGATGAAATGCTATCATTGCACTGTGGCAGCCTTGTGGTAGTGTGCTCATCTCACAAGTGATCGATCAGAGGTTCGATACCAGGGTCGAGTCAAACCAAATACTTTAAAAAAGGAACTTGTATGTTCCTTGCTTGGTGCTCAGCATAAAGAGGGTAGATCAAGGATGTTGACTTGGTGTCAGGATAATGTGACTGGGTCGTCTTGATACGTCATGATTAAAATTGTTGAAAGCGATGTTAAAATCCTACTCACTCAATAAAGAAATTGCAAGGGTCTACAATCAAGGTGAAAGTGAAGTCTTAACATTAAGGAGAAGACTGGAGGTTCCGCTTTGACCCTTGAATTGTCGCTAGTAGTATATAAACGTGAAATTGGAGCCCCGCAAGAGACCGATAACTCATTCCTGTTTATCTCCCATGATTCGTACCAGAAGTGACGAAGTGACCTATGACCCGTACGCATGGGCACAATACTATACCGGAAGTGATCTTTGACCCCTGCGCATGTGCACAATACCAGATACAATTGGTGTGTAGGGTCAAAGGTCACTTCCGGTACGAATCAGGGGAGATAACCAGGAATTGTTCAAACAGAGATATGGGGTCGAGATGGGCCCCAAGTGGTCCGATTGGGTTGTGGGAGGTGTCAAAGTGAAGCGCTCCTCCAATTAGGATTGAGTTTGAACATATAAAATCCGGAAACACTGACCTTACCCCTAAAATGGAGAAAACAACTATCAACCAGGTCTAGGGGGGCTAATATCGGTCCCCAGCGGATCGGGGCCTGCCGAGAGAGGCAGGGTGGGTTAGTGGGTGTATGTAAATTTAGGATTTGGTTTGAACATATAAAAAGCGGAACAAAGACTTTACACCTAAACCATGGGGAATTAATCAGGGAAGTGGGTATGGTGGCATCTGCAGGGTTGCATGTAAAATTAGGATTGGTCCTGAAAATATAAAGCGGAACACGGACTTTACACCTAAACCATGGAGAATCGCGGATGTTTTGGGGTCCACTATTGGTATGAATGGGGCAAAAAAAAACTCCACATAGGACCAGGGGGATTCCCCTTCTCTTGCTGTATGGCCATATATCCTCCAGTACAGCATACCCACGCTGGGGGAGCCCATCTTAGCTTGCTAAGGGCATTTCACGTTTCACTTAACACTACCCTTAGATTGTCGCTGTGATTCGGCATATATTTCACACAGCGCCATCTGTCTAGAGGGAGATAATCCAGTTCGAAAGTTGTTCCCAAAGCATGAGGTCAAATGTCGGTCCCATTTAAACGAGCCAATGATATTATCTGTATTCAAATATTTTTCAGACATGCAGCCATGTCAGTTTCACGAGGCGCAAGACTGGGGGAGTCTACGCGAGACCAAAACGAAGTTGTGCGAATTAGCTATTTTATTTCTCACTCTAGTGGAGCATGCTTCTTTGTTTATCTTAAGAAAAATCATATTACAAACGGCCTAACATATTTGAAAACAAAATAAAATCGGCGGCAGGCCACAGGAAAATGATATGCTTTTTATTTTGTGATGGGGGCACTTCGAGGCCCACCATGGGATCATTTCAATCGATCGCTTTCTGGAGGTGTGTCTTCGTTGTATGAATGTGATTGCACCGATGTCGGATGTAACGGGACCAGTCGGATGTGACCATTTGGGAAACACCCTATTACACTCAGATAGCACCCGTTGCCGCATGGCTACGAGCAGAAGTTTCTACCTTTGATCGTGCCATGCGTTCGGATGATGGGGGAGCCGCCTTGTGTATGTTTACAATTCTCGTAGGCTCTTGTACAATCAGAAGCCATCGTTTGAGAAAGTTCAATCTTCGGCCGTGTACGATACGCTTGGATAGGATACGCTTGCTTTTATGGACAGTAACGTCCGCCAACGCCCAGCTGAACGCTTCAATGCCCTGGCGAAATAGCTCAGAAGCTCTGATTTTCATGGAATTGCCACTAATTCATCGAAATGCAGTGACGCCCGTCAACGCCGTCGTTACGCCTTAACGTCCATCTCAAACACCTTAACGCCTGTCTCAATGCCTTAACGTGCTATCTTTACACCGTAACACCCTAGCATAACGCCTTTACACCATGATCTTAATGCCTTATCGTAATGCCCACCAACGCCTTGACGCCATGATGCAGACAGATGAGAGAAAGAAAGATCAACTCGTTCACAAGTTACATCATACCCAAGCTGGGGGAGCCGCATTGGAGGCCAATCAGAGGCCACCATTTGGCGCTGCATCTGTCATATTCGTTCTTGCCCGTTAGATGTATTATCAGCTGCCCTTGTCCAATCAGAAGTCACCATTTCAGAAAGTTCAATCTTCAGCCATGTTCGCTCTGATCCGTTTGTTCTAATCGTCGTCGGGCAGGCCAGGATACCGTTGAGGCAACATATCCTCAAACAGTTGTTTGCGCATTTTGATCATATTTTCCAGGGCCTCGGTGGGTGGTAGCGCCATATCCTCCTCCAAGTGACTCTTGGTCTTCATGATGACCTGTGCGTTGGGTCGCCTTTCATTTCAAGCAGCAGACTCTGCCGTTCATAGATGGCCATGGCTGTTTTCCTGATGCAGGGGTACAGTTTGATGTACGCTTGTTGTAAGTTATCCTGTCCGGCGTCTTCGATCGCCGCAGCATGGGTATTAATAGCCTCATGCACGATACGATCCCTGAAGGTAGGTTCTGCCTCACTTCCCTGGGATGTAGGCTGACTATCTGAGGTCAAGCTCTCCGTATCAGTAGATAGACTCAGCAGTCTATGTTTCGGTATCAGTCGGTGGAATATCAGCAATCTGTATCAGCATCCGCCTCAGTGGACTTCTCGGAGTTTTCAATCCCATGTATAGTCTTCTGGTGTCGCATCATATCGTAATGTTTGGTGAACGTGTGTTCGCACTCAGAGCATGTTTAACCCAAGTTGATGGTTGAACGTCGACTGTGCGCGTTTTTTTTTAAATATGTTCGTTTTTATACACAGTAACGCCCGCCAACACCCAGCTTAACGCTTAACGCCCTGGTGAAATAGCTCAGAAGCTCTGATTGTTCTAGACATTCCATGGAATTGACACTAATTCATCGAAATGCGATGACGCCCGTCGTTTCACCTTAACGCCCGTCTCAACACCTTAACGTCCTATCCCAACGCCTTATGCATTGTCGATCATCTATGGACGTACATCATTATGTTGGGGTTGAAGAAGATAATTTCCCGTCTACAGCTGCCTCTCCATAAAGGTTTGAAATGCCTCATGCAGGGTCAGCAGATTCTGGGCACGGGTAGTTGTGTTGGTATCCTCTTCGGGTACTATCTGTTTCTTATGCAGCAGAAGACATACCCGGGTCACTCACTGGACGTCATCTATGAGCGAGATAAGATGACAACGCATGCGATGCTGAACGGTGATTCCACCTTGAGCTGTATCAATAATAGCATCGACAAAGGCTTCACGAAACACTTTGACCAAAATATCCTCGTTGCTGGGTTCAAAGTTTACATCAGGCAACGTGGACGCTATAGTGTGCATGGTGAAATGAGGAAAATGATGTCGTGTGGGCTATTTATAGTAGGACGCTTTTGATCTTAATGATGCGTTAAAACAACTGGGAGTTTTTTTAGCCATCGCTTTGACATACGCCGCTGTCCAGCCCATGTCTGGGGTTTTCAGCATCGACGCTATCCTTTCGATTTCCATATGGACTGGGTCTTTGTCCAGCAATTCCATACGAGGTCGACATACTGCCGACGTAGAGCCCGTCGTAATCTGGGTACCAATGCATTATGTACTAAAATTGCGGCTTCCTCTTTCGAATACACTTTGTGGTGAAACTTGTTTTCTGTGGCCTCCAACATCGGCGTCCATATTTTCTTTGAATACATCCTTCCATAGCCTCGAGTTCGCATTGTGTTCATTCCCTTGTACGGGTTTGGGTTGGTCCTTCACGGTTGGGTGATATTCTGGGATTAATGATATGAAGGGGGTGAGTTGCTGCCGCTGAACGGGCGCTGCCAGATTTGGACTAGCTGGATGGTATAGGGGTATATGACGTTGTGTTGACCCCTCTGGGTAACAGGTGGGTCGTCAATCGGCGATCTTCGGGGGTATGAGAATTTAAGTTGAACAGGTAGCCATACGGACGACTTGTCGCGGCTTGAAACGCCTGCATGACATGTTCGATGCTCTGAGGATAAATTCGGCTACCAAACACGTATCTGTGCTCTGTTGGTGGGATTGGTGAACAACACAGAGTATTGGCAGTTCAATGCAATATATCTGGACGCCATCCCTGGAGGAAAGAGGTTCTGGGTCAAATAGATGACAGACAGCTTGCGATGATGGAACCCTTTGGTGAATAGGACCGCGATTTTCGAATTGTCCTTGGCCGCACTCATCAGGTTTTCTAGCAGTACCATGCTGGTCTGCTCGGAAACGAAGTAATACGGTTCGTCTGTGTCGTGGGGAATTCCTGGGACGAAACTCAGATTATGTAATCGCGTAGTTTCGTACGCGGGCTGCCATTGGCTATAACACCATAAAACGCGTGCCAGAGCTGGGGTTGCCACACCTTCCTCTAAGAACTTCATCACCCAGGACGTCTTTCCACATCCCGTAGGGCCGCCACCGTCATCGTATAGGGATGCTCTACTCCACTTGGTGGACCTATAGCGGGACTCAGTGGTGTCTCTTGGTTGTGTTTGCATTGAATGTGTCTGAGCATACTATCGCGACGAGAGAAGGTTCTCTGACAGAACGTACACGTAAACGACATGTTGATTAGTCGACCAATACATATGGACTGATATATGTAGCAAAGCAAAAGCAAAAACATATGTCTCCCCCTTGAGTGGGCAAATTATTTAAAGTTTAAAGTTAAAGTTTCATTTCCGGGCAATAACTTTTGGAAAACTAACGGTTTCTTCTCAAATTTGGTATGTGGGTACCTCACCTTCAGATCTTGCTTGGGGTTGTTTTTTCACGCCAATCTGCCTATAGGTGGCGCCACCTATGGGCCAAGTTAAATTTTTTTCATACAATATCTTCTGAAATGCTGGCCGGATTAGGACAAATTCGGTAATTGTGGGTACCTTGCCACTGAATCTCACTTGGGATTGCTCTGCATGCTGGGTACTGAAAGTTACAGTTCCAAGTCATATCAATTGTTTCAACGTCGGGGGACTCGAACTCCTCGGGTTTTCATTTTAAATTCTTATATTTTTGTGTCTTTGGTGTGCGAACAAATTTGCCCAAAATATTCTGTGAACGAGAGTTGAAGAACAAAAATCGTGTAGCCCCTGCGGGGACGTCGATTGTTGACTCTGTCGCACGCCTAGAAATTTATTTCAGGATTCGAATTTGTACGGCAAAAAAAAAAAAGTTCAGCTAACTTATATACCACCTTGCAGTCTACACTTTGACATGTTATAGTACTGGAGCATCTTCTTGGATACCGGTACGTGATCTTTTCTTTGCATTCAGGTAGGTCTGCTAACCGCCGGTCAATAGTTAACTCAATGTCGTTGCAACCTCTTATTTTTGCGGTAGAGCATTATTACACCCATCTTATGTTCTGAATTGTTCTTATCTGATTATTTGCCTTTAACACCTGAATTAAAATACACCATAACAACTTAACAATTTCCACTACTTCGCCTATTTTCCTCAAACCTGATTTGTTTAAAGGATTATCAGCCTCCGTTCAGCTATCACTGCGACAAGAGGAATAAAACGATGTACCGGTGTGATGGATAAGAATGTCCTGGTGATTAGTGTCCCTTTTCATATCATTTTCTATTGCAACCAAGGACGGACACTTGTATCCAATGTAGAGATAAGTGTCCTAGCTGGGTTAGAAGACAGGGGACGGACACTCATAGCCACCGGACATTCTTAGCCTCCACACCGGCAAAGATCACTTCCGGTCACGTGACCGGAAGTGACCCTGAGAATGTATTCCTCCGCGGTGATGCGGTCATGTCCGGCAGTGTTGCGGTCGCTTCCGGTTCTGGGGAGAAGCCTTCGTGGACAGAAAGTAGTCCCTTGTCAACGAGACTTCAAATACGCGGATGGTCGCTTCGCCTGATTCTCCGGCAGTCTTCGGGAATCTTCGGCAATGTCCGGTAATCTTCGGCAATGTCCGGTCATCTCCGAGAATGTCCGGTGGCTAATCGAGGGTCCCGGGTATAGCTTCTAGGTTGTAATCCCCATACATAGCCATAGCGCGATAGAAGGGGAATACCCCTTGTCCCGTTCTCATGGCATCAGATTGTATATCCCCTATTGTCATATATATGATGTTTACCGACGGTTTGGAGGTTACAAAACTCTGACGTTGGGAGAATGCCTGGTCCTAGCTGGAGTCGAACCCGTACTGCGCGCTCCAGAAGCGGCCACGTTACCCCCTGCATCGCGAGTCAGCCCATGCAAGGCAAGGTTAAAAATACCGTAATATACCTACCAGACGGCAAATCTATATACGGCTATGGTGGTTGCGATATGGAGTGTGGCATCTTTTTTCACTGTCTCACAACGTGGAAGACGATGGCAGGGTTCTGAAAAGTTCTGATTGTGCATGCGTCGTCCATAAGCAGGCATGCGAGGGATGTTTTGGGGTCGAAGTGGACCACTATTGGGCCGGGGGAAGTGTCATAGTGAAGCACTCGTTGTGGAGCATCCGACTGGATGGATGTGGCGTGGAACTGACGTCATTGCGCGAATGTGCAGTAGAAAAAGTGTGTGGGAATAGACGTTTTGGTGTCGAGATGGGCCGCTATTGGCTGACGTCATTCCGCGCATGCGCAGTAGAAAAAGTGCATGAGAATTGAAGTTTTAAGGTCAGGATGGGCCAAAATTGGTCCAAATGGGCCGTGGGAGGTATCACAGTGAAGCACTGGTGAAGGAGCATCCGATTAGATGGGTATGCCATGGAACTGACATCATTCTGCGCATGCGCAGTAGAAAAAGGTGTATGGGAATAGACGTTTTGGTGTGGAGGGGGATCACTATTTGTCCAAATGGGCCGTGGGCGGTGTCAATATGTAGCACTCGTGGGGTAACGTCCGACTGGAGGAGTGTGGCGTGGAACTGACGTCATTCTGTGCATGCGCAGTAGAGAAAGAGCTTGAGAATGGGCGTTTTAGGGTTGAGATGGGCCAATATTGGGCCGTGGGGGGAGTTAATATGCAGCATTCGTGGGGGATAATCCGACTGGAAAGGTGTGGCATGGAACTGACGTCATTCCGCGCATGCTCAATTTAAAAAGAGTATGGGAATAGACGTTTTGTAGTCGAGGGGGGCCAATATTGGTCCGATTAGGCTGGAAGGTGTCAATATGTAGCACTCGCAAAGGAGCGTCCGACCAGATGGGTATGGGGTGGAACTGCCGTCATTTCGCGCATGCGCAGTAGAAAAAGTGTTTAGGAATGTATGTTTAAGGGTCGAGGGGGCCACTATTGATCCGAATGGACCGTGGGCGGTGTCATAGTGAAGCGCTCGTGAAGGTACGTCCGACTAGACGGGTATGCCGTGGAACTGGCGTCATACTGTGCAAGCGCAGTAGAAAAAAGGGCATGGAAATGGCCGTTTTAGGGTCGAGATGGGCAACTATTGATCCGAATGGGTCGTGGGAGGTGTCGGTGGGGGACCAGTATTGGTGCAAATGGGCCGTGGGAAGTGTCAATATGTAGCACTCGTCCGACTGGATGAGTGTGGCATGGAACTGACGTCATTCCGCACATGTGCAGTGGAAAAAGAGCATGAGAATGGACGTTTTAGGGTTGAGATAGGTAAATATTGGTCCGATTGGGCCGTGTGAGGTGCCATAGTGAAGCACTCGTAGAGGAGCATCCGACTGGATGGAAGCGGTGTGTAGCTGACGTCATTCCGCGCATACCGGAAGTGACGTCACAAAGGTCATAGTAAAAAATTTCCAAGACCAATGTGACCTTTAATGCCCTTTTAAAGGGTCAAGGGGCATCTACGTATCCTTTCGGAAACTGGCGTTGAGGCCCAGCAAGAGTCATCTTCCCCTGCTTACGACTCTATATGTCATCCAGTTACTTCAATCTTAATTGATATGTCGGGAAAATGCAACAAGAGTTATCTTCCCCTGAATACGACTGTATATGCCCTTCAGTTAGTACAATTTTAATCTCCCGGAATGCACGTCATCAAGCATGGTACCCGACAATATCGTCAGCTATATGTCCAGCATAAAAGACAAGTGGGGAACCCTCCTTTTCTCCACATGTTCAAAACCGAGAACCACATGGCCTAGAGACAGAGGAATTGTACCAAATGAGTCGCCTGGACCCATGCTTCCCTGGGGTAGTGTGTGGCGAATAAACAGCACTGGCCATGCGCAACCGGACGAACTAATGCACTTTAAATAGGGCGGTCAGTGATGGTGTGGGTCATTCATCACGTGTCATTTCGTCGACCATGTCGCCAGTCCTACGAGCGCTCCTTCCCCTTACACCCGAGGTGGGGTAACACGTCTTTGAGGATAAAGTCTCCATCGTAGAAGACCGGAATGATTGCTGGTCGGGCCACATCAAAAACGGTTACGCTACACCGTAATGGCTGGACCAAATTTAAACGGGTGTTGAGCGGTGAGCTCGATGGTGACCTCATCCACGTGGAGAATGCCATCTACATACACCGTGGACCATTACTTCGCACGCCTGGGGCGTTCAAGTTACCAAGATCCCACCCGAAACTTCATCTCAGACTCTGATCTATGTACGGCCTTTGAGAAAGTGGTGTCTATTGTGAACCAGCTGTTTACACCAGACAAGCGGGCAGCCGTCCAGTGGGCCTTGTCTCGTGCTATTGAGGACGCACTGGCTGAGCCCAATGAGCAAATTATCAAGCGCGTGAAAGAGGAAGACGAGAGGGACTATCCGGTTCTCACCTCCGTGACCTACAAAGATGTCCAGGATAAACTTAACACCCGTATTCCACCGTCGGAGGACGACGACGTCATATATTACCCGGAATATGCTCAGTCAACCCAATGACAATCGCGTCCATACAACGGAGATCGCCACGGCGTCAGAACCCAGATGAAAGCATCCAGAAAGGAACTTTGATCTCAGCGCCAGGTATTCACAGATAATATGGGATGTACGTTTCATGTTGCTATCTGATGATGCGCCATATTGAAGGCCAATAAAAAGAGTCGATTTTTCAGGACTACTCACTTATCTTAAACCATGCGATACCGGAAGCTGTGAGTGCGATCTACCAACGTCATTGGCCTGCCATCCGGCATTGTTTTTACATCGCCCTATATTGGACTTGTACAATTTCCGGTTAGATGATAACACCCATCTACCTCACCACGCCTATACCATTTTTGAGAACCGAGCCACAGCCTTGAAATTAAATTTCACTTTTAGTTATTTATTACGGCATAAGGAGACGAACCAGCTCCGGTACTTTTACCCCAGTCATAATACTCTCGTGTACGACCGAATACAGGTCACTTCGTCCACAAACCAACTCGTCCCCAACTTTGAGTCAACTCGTCCCCAACCTTGAGTCAACTCGTCCCCAAATAAAAATCAAATTTTATCAGCGAATATGGTCAAATTTCCCCATGTTCAGAAAATGACACTACGGTAAAATTATATTGAATATATGTTTTATTTCGATGGCAATGTCTTTTGATAAAAATGTACAGAAAAATAGCACTTATAAAGAGCACAACTGGGGTAGTACACGTGTATATGGTCCGTATGTTTATATTTAGCTAGCCCCTTTCCCATACGTTCATATTAATTACATGTTTGCAAAAATATAGAGTTCGCAAAGAAGAAAATGTCAGTAGTCAGTGTGAATTCGCTAGCTGGTTGGGCCGTTCAAGTCACCAACGCCTCGACGAAGCTGCGATGCAATCCTGGATCCCTCCCTGTACTCCTCCCGCAACTTGAAATCGCGTACAGCATCTTGTGTTGGTCAAAGTTCAGAATGACATTACTTGATTAAAATTGTAGTTTAAGGGCCGCTTCCCACACGGATTTCGCGGCCCATCAACTCAATTTTTTATTTAAATTTCACGGTACATTTCAAGATCTTTTGCAGCGCTAGATATTAAAATAGAACATAAATGACATTACTTTGGAAACTCTAGATTTTATACCCTAATATTTCAAAACTCAAAGTCAACTTAGTGTTAGTTTACTGTTAGTTTACTCATCGATTGTTCAACGAAGTGTCAGTGACTACTCAGTAAAACAATGGACAGCCAATCAACTTAATCTGTTATGCTGCCCATTGAAATGTATCTTTCGAAGCTTACCTTTGATGGTGTTGATGAGTTGGTGGATTATAAGATTAAATCAACCTTTTGCAGGACAAGTCCAGACCAGAAGTATAACAGAAAGAGATTCAGTGAAGAAAAAGCAAAAATAAATTGCAAGTAATAAAATTATTATCTTTGCTATTTATTTATTCCAAAATGTAGCACCTGTAAAGATCTTAACTAAGAAATGTACCGTGAAATTTAAATAATTTGAGTTGCTGGACCGCGAAATCCGTATGGGAAGCGACCCTTGAGCTATAATTTCAATCAATATTCAATAATAGGACATAGCATGTATGTAAAGTTTATAAAGAAATGTTAAATTTGTCAGTATAATTTGATTTTTATTTGGCAGCGAGTTGACTCAAGGTTGGGGACGAGTTGACTCAAAGTTGGGGACGACTTGACTGAAGTTGAGGACGAGTTGGTTGGGGACGAGTTGGTATGTGGACGAAATGGCCTGATCCCGTACGACCAACCCTTCACCATTACGGATCGTACGTCCCTGGACACGGTACTGGATCAACTAGAGACCTTGGATACATTGAAATGGGCCAGACAACAACGCACCAACACCAAATGGCAGGTGGAGATGACGACAAATGTTACATTTTACGTAACTAAAATGATCGACCACCCGATACGTTGATCTTATGTCATGGACTTTTCCTCCCTATAAATACGATGGAGAATCACATCTTGTGCCATTCACTTTACTGACCATGACAGAGAATATAATACGGGCGTTTCTCAGCTTGACCGCCGAGGTTTTCCTGTACGTCTATGCGGATACGGTCGATATCATGGAGGAGGGACACATCTGTGATGCGGACCCTGTACAACCGCGCCCGGCTCACATTCGTCTGTCCCGGAAGGGCTGGGCCAAATTCAAAGGGGTGTTGTCTGGTGAACTGGACGGCGACCTCATCCACTTGTGTCCCGATGTGTACGTCCGATGCGGCCCCTTCTTTGCTCAATTGGTTCGGATAGATGGGGGTACAGTGCATTTTACATTATACCCTGTTCTATGATCCGCGTTGGAAGATGCCGTGGCGGATGTGGATCAGGTGCTTACACAGAAAGAGCGGTCATCAAACAAGTTGAACTGGCCATTTGCCATGGACGATGTGCTAGCAGAAGCCAAAGAAAAAATCAGAAAGAAACTCCGAACCCGGCCCAAGATATACCCGTTATAGATGAACGATAGAGCCGGGATCCATCATCATTTGTCACCATGAAGAGCTGGGAGAAGGTGTTGGACACGTTATATTACAGTCCCGACAGTTCGGCAGCCTATAGTGCATTATCCGCCCTCTATCGAGTCGCTAAACCCAAGTTCGAGATTGGTTAAAAAACAAGACACCTATACCTTGCATCAAGCTGCCCGTCGCCATTTTACACGGAACCGGGTCATCGTTGATGGTATAGATGCCCAATAGCAGGCCGATTTGGTCGATATGAGCGCCTTTGCCAAACACAAGGATGGGAATCTGTATATCTTGACGTGCATCGATATCTTGTCAAAGTATGCGTGGGTGGTACCCATCCGAATGAAATCCGGGGGAAATCTCGTAGCTGCGTTCAAGGGCATCTTCAAGATGGGTCGCAAACCCTTGTATTTGCAAACCGACGAAGACACGGAATTCCTCAATGGACCGTTCCAACAGTATCTGAAAGCCAAGAAGGTGTCCTTCTTTCACACGTACAACGAGACGAATGCTTCGGTCGTCGAAAGGTTCAACAGGACGTTCAAGGGCCGCACATATAAATATTTCACCTATAAGAATACAAGGCGGTACATGGGTGTTCTCCCCAAGCTGGTGGAGGGTTACAATCGCGCCTATCACCGGAGTATACAGAGAGCACTCATTACTGTTACCAAACGCAACGAAGCCCGGTGTGTCTTGTACCCCATGCAACCTCAGCCTCGATCGAAGGAGGTGTTCAAGGCCGGGGACCTGTACGGATCAGTAAATTCAAGGGCAAGTTCGAGAAGAGTTACCTTCCCAACTGGAGCGATGAGCACTTCCTGATTAAATGCCGCATACCCCGACAACCGAGAATATATGAACTGGACAATCTTCAAGGGGAACCGTTGCAAAGAACATTTTACGAGCAAGAATTACAGCCGTGGTGAAAACAAGCCAAGACTACTACACTGTGGAATGCATCCTGAAAACCGAGCGACGCCGAGGTAAGACGGTGCATCTCGTGAAATGGCAAGGCTGACCCAGTTCCTTCAATTCCCGGGTCCCGGACAACCAGATGAAGCGGGTATATAGCCACGAATCACAGCCGGTAGCGTTCATTCTACGCTCGACCATGAACACGGTGCTATGGACAAACAGCAGCTGCCTCTGAACACAGCGTATCCAAAAATGTGCAAAGCACAAGTGTGTTTTGTGGCGACATTAATTGCTAACCATGCTGGGGATGTGTTTTACGACGTGATGTACCTCAGCACTCTTCTCATCCCACCAAAGACACAACCACCAGCCTTGAATGCAGGTCAGACGAATGTACAGACCCCCTCCACGTTAGCATCCATCAAATCCGTGATCGAAACGAGTCCAGTCATCACCACCACCACCACAACGAGTATGCAGTTCAGGTCAACATCGCACCCCACACCAAGTATTGCAGTGCTCAGTACGTCTGACAACCCATCGGATTTCATCACCCACAGTAAACGCCGTAACGTACCGACAACGACGACTAACGTTGACGCACCGACGACCCCGGTTCACTCGTACCAAATTTACAAGAGCGGATTACCACGACAGCGGATACACCTCCAACCATGGACCCCCGGTGGCATCACCCCTTCACCTGCCTCAATGAGGGACCGACGGGCTCAGGCAAGACGCACTTCGTCCAGAAACTTGTTCAACACGCCGACAAAATGATTACCCCACCCATTGACCGGGTCGTGTGGTGTTACGGAGAATGGCAAGTGGCGTATGCAGCAATGCCCAACATCACGTTTGTGGAAGGCCTACCCAACCTGAACGACTTGGAACCGGACACTTTAGTGGTCCTGGATGATCTCATGGTGGAGACGGATGCTCGTGTCACCCAGCTCTTTACCAAAGGCAGTCATCATCGGCGGTTCAGCATCATCTACATTGTGCAGAATCTGTTCAGTAAACACAAAGAACATCGGAACTTCAGTTTAAATGCCCACTACCTGGTGGTGTTTAAAAACCCGAGAGATACCACTCAACTGCGGCACCTAGCGAGACAGATGTACCCCGGACACATCCGGTTTGCGTTGAAAGCCTTTGAGGATGCGACAACCCCTCAACACGGGTATATGCTCTTCGACCTGAAGCAAGCCACCCCCGGCCACCATCGACTATGGACCGGAATTTTTTCCTGGAGAGACTCACCACCTGTACATGCAAAAATAATGTAAACACATCCACAGTGGTTCCCCCAGCTGGGGTGTGTGTGTGTGTTTGATGATGGGGATAATAGAAGAATTAATACAACATCATGGTTGACTTTGTCTCTGAAGTGAAAGAATATTCAGGAAGTAGCCCCCAAAGGATAAAAAGGGCAGGGTTGCGGGTTCCAGCGTTAGTTGTACAGGATGTCCGCTCGAGTACGGAAGCACGCTCCGACGCTCCGTGTATTCAAGACCGCCCCACCCGAGTTGGTTCGGACTATTGTATGCGGCGCGGACCCTGACCTTGTACGCTCTCTGTCTGAAATCGGGCATAACGTCTGAAAAGGGAACGTGCCACCGACTCCGACCAAGTTGGCCAAGCATAAGACAGGTCCCCGAACCCTGGTCCAGAAGCGAGTCCCGCAAGCACAGAAGAAAAAGATCTTACAGAAAGGTGGCTTTCTTGGTACCATCTTAGCCCCGTTGTCCGCTTCCGTGTTGGGGCCAATATTGGGATTCTACAACGACCGAGGTTAAGCGACAGTGACAAAGTACAACAATACAATCAGACGCTTCAGTGGTAAATCACGTTCATGGACCAATACAAAACCCCTGAACCAACCCCAGCGTCAGTCGCACAGCCAACACAACGGGTAACGCCAACACCACTTGTCCCACAGCCGCCATTACCACGTGTACCATCCACAGTCCCACAGTGGGTCGAAGTCTGACAGAGTGTACCCTCGTCGTTCAAGAAACAAGCTGGCCTGGTATTACAGCGAGTGGGAGACAAATTCAAACATGACCTGGGATGATAAAGGCGAACTACTGGTACAAAACCAGGTGGTCCCCGTATCCACATGACAGATTTAGTGAATGACTTGATGCGTCAACACAGTCACAACGACAGACGCGACCCCCACGGACCTAGGAAGCCGATTGAGAACCGGAGTCACCACCCAAAACACCACAACGGATACGTTCCTTACGATAACCTTTCACACCCTTTAAAACACCACCCCTGGTCAAGACACCCCACCTCTCCAGAGCCATGACACATCGACGATCTCGGCGCCGGGAACAAGCTCCCAAGGCCTGGGAACACTACTAAAACCAACAGCGGCAGCAGGAAAACTTAGTCGTCATGTTCTACCTCACACTACCCAGTAATAGCTCGGCTGCTGTGTTTCTCAACAACAGCTTAGCCCATTATGTCACGCAACTGCCACATCCCTCACATCTGCCCGGACATTGGGAGTGTGGCATAGTGGATATCCAGTACCCGTATACGTGGTACAACGTACAACATGATAAGGTGTGGTACTAAGTCGTATACGAAGGCAACACCTATAACTTCACTCTTCCCGAAGGCCAGTACCATACACCCAAAATATTCATCCAGACGTTGCGTAACCTCATCAAGAGCTCGACCCCTGGAGGAATCGATATCTTCCCGTTTGCGAACATCCAGATGGGGTACCACGAGTGGAACCAGAAGTTCCTAATCATTCTCCAGACCAATGTGACCGTACGTTTCAGCAAGACGTTGAAGGAGCTGATAAAGGGATGATAAAGGCGAACTACTGGTACAAAACCAGGTGGTCCCCGTATCCACATGACAGATTTAGTGAATGACTTGATGCGTCAACACAGTCACAACGACAGACGCGACCCCCACGGACCTAGGAAGCCGAGTGAGAACCGGAGTCACCACCCAAAACATCACAACGGATACGTTCCTTACGATAACCTTTCACACCCTTTAAAACACCACCCCTGGGCAAGACACCCCACCTCTCCAGAGCCGTGATACATCGACGATCTCGGCGCCGGGAACAAGCTCCCAAGGCCTGGGAACACTACTAAAACCAACAGCGGCAGCAGGAAAACTTAGTCGTCATGTTCTACCTCACACTACCCAGTAATAGCTCGGCTGCGGTGTTTCCCAACAACAGCTTAGCCCATTATGTCACGCAGCTGCCACATCCCTCACATCTGCCCGGACGTTGGGAGTGTGACATAGTGGATATCCAGTACCCGTATACGTGGTACAACGTCCAACATGATAAGGTGTGGTACGAAGTCGTATACGAAGGCAACACCTATAACGTCAATCTTCCCGAGGGCCAGTACCATACACCCAAAATATTCATCCAGACGTTGCGTAACCTCATCAAGAACTCGACCCCTGGAGGAATCAATATCTTCCCGTTTGTGAACATGATCCAGATAGGGTACCACGAGTGAAACCAGAAGTTCCTAATCATTCTCAAGACCAATGTGACCGTACGTTTCAGCAAGACGTTGAAGGAGCTGTGTGCACTGGAGACGGATAACTATGTCGGGCCCGGCCGGCTCCAGGGTAAGACCATGCTGGATCTTATGGCTGGCTTGTATAGACTCTATGTCTATTCGGATGTGGTGGATGGTCACATTGTCGGCAATATTGATGCGCCCCTGCTCCGCGTCTGCCCAGTGCAATGAGATTACGGAGATCAGGCCGCACTGGGCTTTAACCACGCGACAAACTGACATCAGTATCATCACCATCGATATAAGGGATGACACCGGACAACCTCTGGGATTCGAAATTGGAAAAGTGGTGGTCGCACTTCATTTGCGACAAGCACGCTCTCCCAACTTTGTATAATGACGGTACCTTACGAGTGCGATGCACACAGCTATATGGACTATTATACCCAACAGGCCGGTGGTGGCATTCCTATCTTTGCAGGTACACGCATCCAACGAGGACAGGGCTGAGGAACGTACTCGGGAGCATCGTCGAAACGTTCCTGCCTTTGGTGAAGCATGGGGTAAAAGCGGTCGGAAAACAAGCTGTCCAAAATGGGGTGCAAGTCCTGGGAGATGCGCTCAGCTATGATCCCTTCCGATATGCATTGAAACACCGAGCCAAAGAAGCAGGAGGTGTCTTGGTTGCCAAAGCAAAACGAACCGTAGGGAATTAAAAGACCTGCACCACCGAGACTGCGCACCAGTCGACAACCGACCCATCGAGGATGCACATCCAAGACCCAGGATATGTTTGCGTAAACATGTCCTTAATCCACGCAGAGTACTGCCCCTCCACCAACAGTGAATTTGATTTGTGGAACGTTCCGCCCACACAGCCTAGTGCCGCACAAGGATTATGGGTGGAGTATCTCCCGCTCTCCAGCATCAATGAAACCATCGAGTTCACCATCAGCAATGCGGATACGGCGTATGTGGATTTAGCCCATACGAACTTGTATGTGAAAGCCAAGATTGGCAATGGGGATGGCTCCAGAATCGTCGACGGTGCAATGGTGGGCCCGGCGAATCTCTGACTGCACTCTGAGTTTCAACAGGTGGATATTTTTCTCAGTGATAAACTCATCAGTGATTCGATCATCGAAACGCTGTTGTCGTATGAGCGAGAGGCTAAAGATCCTCAGTTGACAGCCCCTTTATTCTACCGGGACACACCCGAGCACATGGGCACGGAGAACGACACCAAGGGAGGGTTTCACCGCGAACGGCAACTCCGTCGATCTCATTGGTCGACTGCACGCAGACCTCTTCATGCATGACCGGTACCTATTGAACAAGATCCACATCAAAAGCCGACTGATACAGGCGCCACCGATCTTCGCCTTGATGGCCACTGACGTAGAAGGGCATGGAGCTGACTACATCATCATCCAAGACGCAGTCCTGTATGTCCGAAAAGTGAAACCGAATCCATCCGTCCAGTTGGGGCACCTCATAGCCTTGGAGAAAAAACCCAGCCCAATACCCTATCCGACGTGTGCAAGCCAAAGTGTTCTCTGTGCCTGCCGGGAATATGAGCGACAACAAAGAAAACCTGTTCGAAACGATTGGTCCTGGCCTGTGTGGAGAATAACAGTTTCAGTGGAGCCTACCCGGAGAACCCGTTTGACTTTACACATTTCGGCATCAATTCTGTGGCCCTGCATGTGGACGGACAACAGATCCCAGCCACGGCCTTAACACCGAACTTTGGGCGCGGAATTTCATTCGGGCCCATCAGAGCCTGTTTACAGCGACCCTTCAAATCAACCAGGATGAAGGGAATATGATCAGTCGGGAGGACTACGCTAACGGATACACGCTGTTCTCTTTCGATCTGACCCCCACCTTAGAGAACGACCATCAGCTGAACCTCGCCAGGCAAGGCAACTTACAGTTGGAAATCCAGTTTGCACGAACCCTCCGGAGCACCATCAATGTGATTTGCTACGCCGAGTTTGACAACATCATTCAAGTGGACAAGGCGCGCAACGTCCTGTGTGACTTTTCCACCTAACATGGATACAGACCAGATTACCACCATGCTGGATAATGACCCACGGACACGCACTATCTTTCAAGGGGTGTTCGCCCGAGATTTGTTTCCGTTAGACCGTGTGTATCCTGCCGCTTACGTCCTCAACACGGACCCGATGGATCGGCCTGGTCAACATTGGGTGGCCGTGAACTTGACATAATAGCAGGAAGAATACTTTGACCCGTATGGCCTGCCACCCCTTCATCTCGATTTAACAGCCTTCGTGGACGGAGGCACAGAGACGTGGTGTTGAAACAGTCAAGCGTTGCAAGGCCTGAGCAGTAGCGTGTGCAGACAGTACTGTCTGTTTTACCTCTACCACCGTTGCCGTGGACGAACGCTACCCACCATCGTGCAGGTGTTTGACGAGTAACCTCAAGCTATCGATCGAGATGTACTGGTGTATGACTGGCCCGCAGACCAGCTCAATGTACAAGCCCCGTTCTGGGCTTAAGTTCTAACCATTTCATTGTACAAGCCCTGTTCTGGGCTTCAGTTTTCACGTAGTTGATCTCACGTTGTTGTTGTTGTTGTTGTTTTTGTTGTTGTTCTTGAATAAAAAACAAACAAATGAGATCTCATCCAAAACCCTGTCTTGTGTGTGTTCTGCACAATAGGTGCGTAAACAAGTGACTGTAAATGTTTGAACAGGCTGGTATAGGCCAGTCAATGAGTCGGCTGGGAAAGTAGTCAACCAGTGGCCTAGGATGGGGTCAAATGTAACCAATGAATGCCCAGAAAGCAAACAAATGCAAGAGCACTGTAGTGAAATAGAGAGCCAATGAAATCCAACCACAGACCATGTACATGTTTTGGTCTAGGTAAGAGGGGCATTCCAGCACAAACTTTTGGCGAGAAAGTACCACGGCAAGTTACAAGAGCAACAGGTGGAGTGAAAAAACTATGGATTTCAAGGTGCGGGTAAAGACCAGGAAGACGAGAATGTTCAAGGCGGGTGTCCGACCACCGATGCAATGCCCAGAGGTGATATTGATAGAAAGCCGAGGTGGAGCAACACGGATGATGGGCATGTATAACCCCGAAAGAGTGAGAGAACAGACCACCGCTCTCCTGAGTACCGGTACTACTCGACATCTGCCGGGCAGTACATCAGTCCATAACTCCAATGAATCCTCCCTACACGGTGATATTGGTGTAATTCCCATGTCTCTGGGTCCCGGTATAGGACATGTGGACAAAAGAAGGGGAACCTGGCGATGTTGTCGGGGGCCATGTTTGATGACGTGCATTCCGAGAGATTAACATTGGAGTAACTATACAGTCGTATTCAGGCGCAGATAATTCTCGCTGGGCCTAAACACCAGGCTCCGGTGTTTAAAACACCACCCCTGGTCAAGACACCCCACCTCTCCAGAGCCGTGATACATCGACGATCTCGGCGCCGGGGAAAAAGCTCCCAAGGCCTGGGAACACTACTAAAACCAACAGCGGCAGCAGGAAAACTTAGTCGTCATGTTCTACCTCACACTACCCAGTAATAGCTCGGCTGCGGTGTTTCCCAACTACAGCTTAGCCCATTATGTCACGCAGCTGTCACATCCCTCACATCTGCCCGGACGTTGGGAATGTGACATAGTGGCTATCCAGTACCCATATACGTGGTACAACGTGCAACATGATAAGGTGTGGTACGAAGTCGTATACGAAGGCAACACTCTTCCCGAAGGCCAGTACCATACACCCAAAATATTCATCCAGACGTTGCGTAACCTCATCAAGAGCTCGACCCCTGGAGGAATCAATATCTTCCCGTTTGCGGACATGATCCAGATGGGGTACCACGAGTGAAACCAGAAGTTCCTAACCATTCTCAAGACCAATGTGACCGTACGTTTCAGCAAGACGTTGAAGGAGCTATGTGCGCTGGTCACATTGTCGGCAATATTGGTGCGCCCCTGCTCCGCGTCTGCCCAGTGCAAGGAGACTACAGAGATCAGGTCACACTGGGCTTTAACCACGTACTCCTATCTACCGGTGCGACAAACTGACATCAGTACCATCACCATCGATATAAGGGATGACACCGGACAACCTCTGGCATTCGAAATTGGAAAAGTGGTGGTCGCACTTCATTTTCGACAAGCACGCTCTCCCAACTCCCGTATAATGACGGTACCTTACGAGTGCGATGCACACAGCTATATGGACTATTATACCCAACAGGCCGGTGGTGGCCTTCCTATCTTTGCAGGTACACGCATCCAACGAGGACATCCGACAAGGGCTGGGGAACGTACTCGAGAGCATCGTCAAAACGTTCCTGCCATTGGTGACGCATGGGGTAAACGCGATCGGAAAACAAGCGGTCCAAAATGGGGTGCAAGCCCTGGGAGATGCGTTCAGCTATGACCCCTTCCGAGATGCATTGAAATTACAAGCGTCAGGTCCGTCATTCATAATTCAGCCGTCGGCCATTAAAGAATATCCGCGTCAATAATCCAAAGACCTATTCCGTATTCCATATAACAGTATTAGCACCAAATTCAAAAAGGCAATCATAGTATACATAAACATAGGCTTGTTTCCTGCAAGAGAGAAGCGGTCAAGTTTTCAATGATGCTGGCAAGACATCATGATGTTCCAAAAATATCAAATCCGTATCGCTGATCAGTATTCTTAATCCATACTATTCGTTGTAAAGTCGTCATCTAAAGAATGATGTATCTCAGTCACGCTTTGATTGTGACTGTTCATATGAGTACCATGAGGATCTTGAAGTACATGGGTTCATACGGCCCCTAGCCCTGGGTTAAGCGGAATTAGACACAAGTTACGAAACGTAACGCCATAGATCTTGCACGCTACGCTCATATTTTGCTGTCAGCATGCGATATGTATCGCCAAATTTGAGAAACTTTGAGTGGAGGCGCTTGGTGGTGTAGCCCTGTTTTATAAGTTTCTGCAATAGTGTTTTGTGACGTTGATTAAAACGCCGAGCCAAAGAAGCAGGAGGTGTCTTGGTTGCCAAAGCAAAACGAACCGTAGGGAATAAAAGACCTGCACCACCGAGACTGCGCACCAGTCGACAACCGACCCATCGAGGATGCACATCCAAGACCTGGGATATCTTTGCGTAAACATGTCCTTAATCCACGCAGAGTACTGCCCCTCCGCCAACAGTGAATTTGATTTGTGAAACGTTCCGCCCACACAGACTAGTGCCGCACAAGGGGCTTATGGGTGGAGTATCTCCCGCTCTCCAGCATCAATGAAACCATCGAGTTGACCATCAGCAATGCGGATACGGCGTATGTGGATTTAGCCCATATGAACTTGTATGTGAAAGCCAAGATCGGCAATGGGGATGGCTCCAGAATCGTCGACGGTGCAATGGTGGGCCCGGCGAATCTCTGTCTGCATTCTGTGTTTCAACAGGTGGATATTTTTCTCAGCGATAAACTCATCAGTGACTCGATCAACAGGTACCCCTATCGAGCCAACATCGAAACGCTGTTGTCGTATGAGCGAGAGGCTAAAGATCCTCAGTTGACAGCCCCTTTATTCTATCGGGACACACCCGAGCACATGGGCACGGAGAACGACACCAAGGGAGGGTTTCACCGCGAACGGCAACTCCGTCGATCTCATTGGTCGACTGCACGCAGACCTCTTCATGCAAGACCGGTACCTATTGAACAAGATCCACATCAATATCCGACTGATACAGGCGCCACCGATCTTCGCCTTGATGGCCACTGACGTAGAGGAGCATGTAGCTGACTACATCATCATCCAAGACGCAGTCCTGTATGTCCGAAAAGCGAAACCGAATCCATCCGTCCAGTTGGGGCACCTCAAAGCCTTGGAGAAAAAACCCAGTCCAATACCCTATCCGACGTGTGCAAACCAAAGTGTTCTCTGTGCCTGCCGGGAATATGAGCGACAACAAAGAAAACCTGTTCGAAACGATTGGTCCTGGCCTGTGTGGAGAATAACAGTTTCAGTGGAGCCTACCCGGAGAACCCGTTTGACTTTAAACATTTCGGCATCAATTCTGTGGCCCTGCATGTGGACGGACAACAGATCCCAGCCACGGCCTTAACACTGAACTTTGGACGCGGAATTTCATTCGGGCCTATCAGAGCCTGTTTACAGCGACCCTTCAAATCAACCAGGATGAAGGGAATATGATCAGTCGGGAGGACTACGCTAACCGATACACGCTGTTCTCTTTCGATCTGACCCCCACCTTAGAGAACGACCATCAGCTGAACCTCGCCAGGCAAGGCAACTTACAGTTGGAAATCCAGTTTGCACGAACCCTCCGGAGCACCATCAATGTGATTTGCTACGCCGAGTTTGACAACATCATTCAAGTGGACAAGGCGCGCAACGTCCTGTGTGACTTTGCCACCTAACATGGATACAGACCAGATTACCACCATGCTGGATAATGACCCACGGACACGCACTATCTTTCAAGGGTCGTTCGCCCGAGATTTGTTTCCGTTAGACCGTGTGTATCCTACCGCTTACGTCCTCAACACGGACCCGATGGATCGGCCTGGTCAACATTGGGTGGCCGTGAACTTGACAGAATAGCAGGGAGAATACTTTCACCCGTACGGCCTGCCATCCCTTCATCCCGATTTAACAGCCTTCGTGGACGGAGGCACAGAGACGTGACGTGGTGTTGAAACAGTCAACCGTTGCAAGGCTTGAGCAGTAGCGTGTGCAGACAGTACTGCCTGTTTTACCAATACCACCGTTGCCGTGGACGAATGCTACCCACCATCGTACAGGTGTTTGACGAGTACCCTCAAACTATCGATCGAGATGTACTGGTGTATGACTGGGCCGCAGACCAGCTCAATGTACAAGCCTCGTTCTGGGCTTAAGTTTTAACCATTTCATTGTACAAGCCCTGTTCTGGGCTTCAGTTTTCACCTGGTTTTTCTCACGTTGTTGTTGTTTTTATTGTTGTTCTTGAATAAAAAAAAACAAATGAGATCTCATCCAAAACCCTGTCTTGTGTGAGTTCTGCACAATAGGTGCGTAAACAAGTGACTGTAAATGCTTGAACAGGCTGGTATAGGCCAGTCAATGAGTCGGCTGGGAAAGTAGCAAACCAGTGGCCTAGGATGGGGTCAAATGTAACCAATGAATGCCCAGAAAGCAAACAAATGCAAGAGCACTGTAGTGAAATAGAGAGCCAATGAAATCCAACCACAGACCAAGTACATGTTTTGGTCTAAGTTAGAGGGGGCATTCCGGCACAAACTTTTGGCGAGAAAGTACCACGGCAAGTTACAAGAGCAACAGGTGGAGTGAAAAAACTATAGAGTTCAAGGTGCGGGTAAAGACCAGGACGACGAGAATGTTCAAGGCGGGTGTCCGACAACCGATGCAATGCCCAGAGGTGATATTGATAGAAAGCCGAGGTGGAGCAACACGGATGATGGGCATGTATAACCCCGAAAGAGCGAGAGAACAGACCACCACTCTCCTGAGTACCGGTACTACTCGACATCAGCCGGTCAGTACGTCAGTCCGTAACTCCAATGAATCCTCCCTACACAGTGATATTGGTGCAATTCCCATGTCTCTGGGTCCCGGTATAGGACATGTGGACAAAAGAAGGTTAACCTGGCGATGTTGTCGGGGGCCATGTTTGATGACGTGCATTCCGAGAGATTAACATTGGAGTAACTGAAGGACATATACAGTCGTATTGAGGGGCAGATAATTCTCGCTGGGCCTAAACACCAGGCTCCGAACCGGGTACCTCGATGTACTACAAAGCCAGACCAGTGCCAGTGGAACCAGCAAGGCTTTTGTGTTGTCCAGAACCAGATGCGCTCCTACCCCCAGCAGCGGGATGCCTTCACCTTCTTCTACCCCAAGCGCAAAGTTCTCCCAGATGGTGTGACCACGACGTATCTGGATTTTTAGAGTGATGGATACCATCAAAAATGCTAAAGTAAAGGTGAACTTACACTGCAGATATTCCACTGGACTTCTGTCGTTGATGTTATATTAAGGGATGGAATAACTGTTGTATATATATGTTGTGTTCTCTGTAATGAAAATAAAATCTGTTTTTTTTTCATTACAACAATGTGATTTGGTTCTTTTGTATACCGTAGTTAACCAGTTTATGGAAATGCCCCAAGTTCTGAAAGGGCGCGTAGACGCATCTTGGCCTTTTCAAATTTGCATATGACCCCGACGTCACTTCCGCTAACGTGACTCTTGATCCTTTGAAAGAACTAATTCGGTCGCATTGACCTTGGAAATTTGTGTATGACCTTTCTGACGTCACACAAGCAGCACATGGACAAAACCGATTCACGGACAATGACGTGCGATATTCGTATTAATAGCCAGGTTTCGTGATTTGCTCCAAGTAAAAGGGGAAATTGACACCTATTGTCCTCAACAATTTGCATATGACCTCTGTGACGTCACGTTCGGTGCCGGTCACGTGACCGGAAGTGACCTTTGACCCCTGCGCACCATTTTTATCCTGTATTGTACGCATGCGCATGGGTCAAAGGTCACTTCCAGTCACGTTACCGGAACCAGAATTGACGTCACAGAGGTCATGTGCAATTCTTTTACTTTAATAGGTGACAATTTGCTCTTCCTATACTACTAATACTGTTACTGTTACCTTTTGGACAGACTGTCCATCAGATGTTGAAGACTTAGAGTCATGTGAAATATCGACATAAAATGTTGTAAAATGTGAATAAATTGCCCTCAACTGCGAAAAAATGGATTTTGTACGAACTTGTTCATAAATGACGACCTTTTTGCGAAGTGTAGGCATTGTTCCAAACTGAAACTTCTCCATTTCTTGAATATCAAGCCAGACTTTTAAATGCAGAAAAAAAAATGAAGTCGCAACAACAAATATTGCCACCACATTTTCCGAATTCTCGCAGCACGTTTGTCATTTCAACTTACCATGCTGAGTAGCAGCCGTACAGATTATTAGGTACCTTCATTTTCAGGCGCACAGGAATATACGGGGTGTATATGGCTATCTCTCACTGTTTGACGATGCATGGGGATTATAACCTAGAAGCAATCGCGGATTTTTCTCGAATTTCTCCTCCAATCAGACTAGTCAATTCAGTGGTAGGCTGGCGATCGGTTAATTTTCCCACGACCAATGCATAGACGAGGATGCACCTCGCAATGAACATGACATTCTCATTAGCTGATGGATGTGACATCAGCTCCACATTTCCCCCTATACTTCTGACATGACCGGAACGCATAACATTGCGCTTGGACCCCCAATTCATCTCCCTCCAGTTATAATTTTACCTTTGATACTCCACCCATCACGTGACCCCAAGTTCCGTCTTCATGTTGCCATATCAACCCAAGGCCAAAGGTCCAAGATTGTAGATGAGTCCCTCCCGTTGTGAGCCTCCTCTTAGGCTGTTATGTTAATGAGCCTCGTTCTGAATACAGAGTCGGTCACTCACTCACCGAAAACGGCCTCAAACCGGATCCTGAGAAGGTTCGCGCGATCACAGACATGCCCAGACCGGACGACATTAAGGCACTACATCGGTTCCTGGGTATGGTGACGTACCTCGCAAAATTCATCCCAAACTTGAGCGACATGGCAGCTCCTCTACGTGAACTCCTACACAAAGATGTTCTCTGGACATGGGAGACTACTCATCAAGCCGCGTGGGAGAAAATCAAATCCACCATCAGCAGTCCCCCTGTGCTCCAATACTACGATGTAAAAAAGCCTGTGACACTCACCTGTGACGCATCCCAGAAAGGCATTGGTGCTGCCTGTCTTCAGGATGGAAAACCAGTAGCATACGGTTCTCGCGCAATGACGGAAACTCAACAGGCATACGCTCAGATTGAGAAAGAGCTTTTCGCCATTGTCTTCGCGTGCACCAAGTTCCATGACTTCATCTATGGGAAACATGTGGTGGTGGAAACCGATCACAAACCTCTGGAGATATTGTTCAAGAAACCCCTCTTGTCTCTACCTATGCGTCTACAAAGGATGATGCTTCAATTACAACGATACGATCTTCACGTCCTCTATAAGAAGGGATCTGAGTTGTTCGTGGCCGACACCCTATCTCGCGCATTTCTCAACGAAACACCTGCAGATCAGGATGACAATGTCGAAGTCCTATCAGTTGTGCCTATTTCCCCAAAGAAACTTGAACAACTCAAAGTTGAAACAGCCAGTGACAATGTATTATCAGTACTTGTCAAAACAATCCAGATTGGATGGCCCACACGTCCAAGTGTTCTGCCAGCTGAGATTCGTCCCTTCTTCGCTTTCCGAGATCACCTCACTGTAGCAGATGGTGTCGTGCTCAAGTCCGAGAAGGTAGTTGTTCCAATGTCCCTTCAGGCAGATTATGCCGAACAACTGCACAAAGGTCATATGGGTCTGGAGTCCACAAAGAAGTTGGCACGCGAATCGTTCTACTGGCCGCACATGAACAGAGATCTCGAACAAGTCGTCCTGAGCTGTGCTGCATGCAACAGCTACAAGCCACACCAACAGAAGGAACCGGTATTGATGCACTGGATCCCAGAACGACCTTGGTCCATTGTCGCAGCTGATCTGTTTCAGTGGAACTCTCTAATGTATCTCGTAACAGTTGATTCGTACTCCGGTTGGTTTGAGCTTAACTCGTTAACTGACACGAATTCGTCAACAGTCATCAAGAAGCTGAAATCACACTTTGCACGCTTCGGTGTTCCGGATGAGCTATACTCGGACAATGGTCCCCAGTACTCAAGCACAGAATTTGCTCAGTTTGCACGTGACTGGAATTTCGACCACATCACTAGCAGTCCATGTTATGCACAGAGTAACGGTCTCGTTGAAAAAGCGGTAAGCTCTTCAAAGAACCTATTGGAGAAGTGCAAACGTGACGGTTCTGACCCTTATCTTGGACTCCTCAACATAAGGAATACTCCTAGGGATTCCACCCTGGGATCGCCATGTCAGCGGTTAATGTCTCGTCGAACAAAGCTTGCTCTCCCAATGAGTGCAACTCTGTTACAACCGGAAATTACCAGTGGTGAATACGTGAGCAATCGCCTTGCTGAAAAACGCTTACAGCAGAAGAAATACGTTGACAGAGCTACAAAATCGTTGCCACCCATGCAACAGGGTGATGTCGTTCGCCTTCAGACAAGCACTGGACACAATAGGCTAGGAACAATTCAGGGACCAGCAGGTGAACCACGTTCATATATCGTTCAGACCGAAGGTAGAAATCTTCGCCGAAATCGTCGTCACCTGTTGAAAGTAAACGAACCACCACCTAGCAGCCAGGCCCCTGAGCTGGTTCCACTTTCCAGTTCGGCACCTGGTCTTGTGAGCTCTACGCCATCTGGTTCCCCAGTGTCGTCTCCTTTGAATCAACAGAGGAGAAGTAACGGATCAACACATCGTGAGACTGAACCGGTCACCCAACCTGTGGTAACAGTCACACCGCCTGTGGTAACCCGATGCGGAAGAGTTTCCAAACCCAATCCTAAATTTAGTGACTTTACTCAGTAATAGTAATTCATGCGTTGAGGATTGGATTGAGGTTCTAGACAGTTACTGTTCTGTTAGAAGTTTTGGTTTAGTTACATTTCACGTTGAATAATTGGTGTTCAGACATTGTTAAATTACTTCGATCACATTTCAAATAAGGGTAAGAAACTACGAATTCACACTACCGTACTGTGAAAGACTTATTCGTGTCAAGAAACATTCATGAACAGTTACTTGGAGTTATGAACATATATTCCTATTCAGTTATGAACTATTTGGACATGGTTGGCAATTTGTGAACATTCCTTTACATGGACATGGCTTATCTAGTCACACGATATGGATATATCACATTTGAACATGTCGATTTTTACGAGTTAAAATTCCGTGGCTATGTTCTAAGCATCTACATGCTATTGACTTTAGCAAACCATCTTGCATAAGTTTTATGAAGTATGATTTATATGTATGGTTAAATCACCTAAGAAAGGGAGATGTAGATGAGTCCCTCCCGTTGTGAGCCTCCTCTTAGGCTGTTATGTTAATGAGCCTCGTTCTGAATACAGGGTCTTCTGTAATGGCCACATTTACATGCTCGTTGTGTTATATCTGAGTCTGACTTCGTTTATGATTACTCGAACCTCCAGATGTTTGAACACATCTACAAGATCAAGGGTTGTGATATCATCCAGCCACATTTTCTCCCGTCACCAAATATACTAAGAGATTTGCCCTTTCCATACCACTAACAGTGAATGACCTTGGAAAATACAGGTCAAAGTAAGTCAACTTGGGTAGGCTTCAAGTTCATCATCAGTTACATCTATAATGAATTTGGATACCGGTACCCTAAATTAATCATTCAAAAAATATTGCAAAAACTAGAATTTGACCGTTTAAATTAGGTCAAGGTCAGTCATTTTTCATAAGCTTCTGACCCATCACCGAGTACAAATGTTTCATGGAATTTGAATAGCCTGGCTATAGTCCTTTAAGAGATATTGTGTTGCACACTGATTGGACAGACAGACGTCGCCGATGACAATAACTCTTGACCAGATTTGGGAAAGAAGTAATAATCAATCAAAAGCATTTACTTTTGGATTTGGGGTATACCAAGAGTTTGATCAAAATCCACATCTCCGAACTGGAGTTCTCAATTTCTCAATTTTTTCCACATTATTTGGCCTAGGTGACCTTGACCTTTGTCTGACCTACGGACCTCAAAGTAAATAGGGTTATTTCTGACCCATGTACAAGGTAGGCCTCAAGTTTTGAACTAATTCTGGACTTGGAATAGAAGATTTTCCACTTTTCACAGGTTTTCTGGCTTGAGTAAACTTGACCTATTGATCTTACCATAAAATAGCTTTCTTCATTGCCCATCAGCACTGGAACTGGAGATGATTTCCCTCGTCTTTGCAGATTTTCTACCCCGTGACCTTGACCCAGTGACCTCAAAATATAGACCGAAAGCTACTCCCAAATTATACCTTAGAATAACGAGTGAAATGAATCAATGTGTTTCAAGCTATCGTGTTAACGGAAAAACCTGACGGACACACTAGCTAAATAATATATAGCCCTCACGAGTAGGAGGGCCAACCACCTCGCTGGGGGTATAATAACACATGGTAATGGAGCCTGCGAAATGGAGCATGCGCTGTGGGGAGGTTGGTAGGAGGGCTAACACACACAGGCCTACACAAACACACAAACAGCGATACTATATCCTGCGAGCGGGGTCCGGCGGGGGTAATAAAGAGGTGGAAAACTGTCAGATTTGACTTGTGAATGATTGAATAGGCCGTCTAGAAATGCAATGAAATTTGCGCAAAATTTGGAGAAATCTAAAACAAGTAGTTGGTCGCGAATTTCTTTTTAATGATACAATTATATAACAATAGTATCAGTTTTGTTCCAGAGGCAACACGGTATTTTGGAACTGCATTTGTAACATTATATAAACCCCACCTCAATTCACTGTTTAATTGCAACAAAGTAATTTTATGTTGCTATCAATGGCAATAAAGTATCAGAGAAAAACATCGGTAAAGTTAAGAGAATAAAATTCAATTCAATTCAATTCAATTCAGTAGTTTCGTTTATAATCAAATAATGATTACTCCCTTCTACACTGAAAGTGATGACGTAGACCACAACGCAGGTGCCCTCGATCAACTAGACTGACGTGAGATGTGATGCGGATATCTAGGAGTGACTCCCAATGGAGGGTAAGAATTCACAGGTTTTCTGTCTTTACATTGATGGCTACATTGGCACCTGCTGTGAAATAAACCAATCCAAGTGTATTTCACTGATTAGACTTGATCCGAAATGGGAAATCACAGCGAATCGATGACGTACGCCAAACCATAAAATTGGAGGCACTCCCCCCAAATGCACTCGCACACAAAAATGCAAGCTGCAAGGTGGTTGCATTTCCTGGAAAGGGTACAGGACACTTCCCCCCCAAACCATTTCCCCCCCAGTCACTTCCCCCCCAAAAAACCATTTCCCCCAAAAATTTTTGAGTCACTTCCCCCCCTGTTTTGCCATTTCCCCCCCTAAAAAAATGTGATATTCTATGGTATACATAGGGCCTGCATACCCAGCATTACTTGTCAAATAATATTTGCAGATTAGCACCCACCAACACCAACATTAATGGTTTTGTGGCTTGATGGGTTATTTTTGGAAATTGAAGAATACTCAATTTCTCACATTTAAGGGCAAACCTAAGAAGATTGAAAATTACTGATCGAAATGATAGTCATAGGCAGTGTTTGCCAAATATCTCCAAAATGGCTACAAGGATTTGGATGAAAATTTCGCATACATTGGTTCAGATTGTTGTGGATATTCCAATGCAATTAGAAATCAAATATATTCCTATTTCACCAAGAAATCACTCTTGCAACTTACCGCATTGAACTGTAAGGATGCCTGGGTGCATTACTTGGATAGAAATTTAAAAACGCCCAATAAACTTCCTTTAAATCAATCACAAGAAGATCCTACACGGATAATTGGGAAAGGAATTGAGAATGGCTTCAAAATTGAAAATTTACAAACAGGAAATGAGCACAGGATGTAAATGTTCCACTGCCATTTTCTGCAAGTACTTCTTTTACAGCGGAGTTGAATATTCAGTTGGTAAATTTAACCCTTGATTACCGAATACAGCAGACATAGAACCATATTACACGAGTATACACGACGAATATTTGGGGGGGTTAATCTACATGTGTGTTTATACAGTATACTCCCCCCGTTTTACATAAGAATGGAGCACATGGTCCTTGAGTTATGACCGGCTACAAGGTAAACATGCGTTGCATAGAGGTCTGACCTGTTCTGACAGATTTATTCACGCCCATAGAAGAGTATTGAACTTAACTATCATATTTCCAACTATATACAAGCATGATTATTGCCTATACAAACAGTTTTTGGACAAATACAAACCACAATATTGATGGGTCGCTTTCCTCCATGTGTTGTTGTTGTGTTGGAGGATTCCACACTTACGCCACACTATCGTCCGCCAGCAATTCGTATCTGACCGAGTATATGAACAGAAATGCCCAGCAAAATAATACTACAGGTATCAGAAACTAAAAATGCAAAAACAATTATTGTGCAAGTAAGAAACGACTAGTGCTCTATAGAATGTATTTACTAAATCCATTTACAAAAATTGACAAAAATAACTTGGAGTGCACGATGCATGGTGACGTCATGGTTCGCTGATTTTCGCAGGAGTCGTCGGAAAAACCCGAATGCCATTTAACTCCCAACAACTGAGGCAAACCACCCAGATATATAGTCCCTTCACTAAAGGATAATTATTAATCAATAGACGATTTAATTGGTATTATGACAATCCATTAATACATACTAAGTGAACATGTAAGGATTCGTTACAGTTCGGGATGTTGAATGAATGTTAGATTTCCGGCGCATGTTTATGCAGCCAAGGTGCTTGACCCAGCCAGTTTGTGACGATGAAAATGGCGGGGCGGAGCTTTTGAAAAGAACGTAAAAATACACACGGAAATAGGTTAATAATCCAACATTTGCTTCATTGTGTCTCCCTTGGCAGGTAGTATTTCACTTGATATAAGTAACAATCTTGCTCTGTGTCCAGTTGTCAAGGACGGTAATATCATAATTTTTATTCTGTACCATTAGTAATATTGTAAACAATACAGCGAATATTACCTACCCATAATTCCAAGCGACAAGTAAAGTGAAGAAGATGCCATGGCGGGTCATTTGTCGCTCATTTCCTGCTTGCAAATTTTCAATTTTGAAGCCATTCTCAATTCCTTTTGCTATTATCTGTGTGGGATCTAATTGTGGTTGATTTAAAGGAAGTTTATTGGGCGTCTTTAAATTCCTATCCAAGTAATGCACCCTGGCAGCCTTACAGTTCAATGCGGTAAGTTGCAAGAGTGATTTCTTTGTGAAATAGTAATATATTTGGTTTCTAATTCCATTGGAATAACCACAACAATCTGAACCAATGTATGCGAAATTTTCATCCAAATCCTTGTACCCATTTTGGAGATATTTGGCAAACACTGCCTAGGACTATCATTTCGATCAGTAATTTTCAATCTTCTTAGGTTTGCCCTTAACAAAGCAGTTTAACACCTCTCCTGGGTCAATACTTATATAAGATGATATATTTCATAGGAGTTCATTCTTACTTCAATTCCCCTGTTAATTACTTCATGATGTCAGACCCTGTTTACCCATGTATTAGATGTAACAAGCATGTCAGGCCACGCCAGGAGGCAGTTCAGTGCGACACGTGTGAGAGATGGCAGCATCGACCATGCAATACTGGCATCGATAGGGCAACCTATAGGCGAATGGTCAGAGGTGAAGTAGAAGTGGAGTGGAACTATTGTTATACAATAAATTGAAGGTGCATATTATGATTCAACAACTGTGTGTGTCTTCTTCTTTTGTATTCCCCCTGAGAACACTGCCAAACTACTCGACACTAATGTCGAGTATGCATATGTGTACCATAGAATATCATATTTTTTTAGGGGGGGAAATGGCAAAACTGGGGGGGAAGTGACTCAAAATTTTGGGGGGGAAATGTCTTTTTTGGGGGGGAAATGTCGGGGGGGAAATGGTTTGGGGGGGAAGTGTCTTGTATTCCCTGGAAACTTGAATTTTTCGTCAGTATTCTCTTTCCTCTCAAAACTTTAACATTTTCTGGATATTCTGCGCTTGAAGATGATTCATGTCTTTGGATGTAACTAGTGACTGAAGCGATTCAAGATAATTGGGAGGGGGGAGCGGGGTTCAGCATTTGCGCGAACACTGACTGTCAAATGAACTATCAACAGAGGTTTGCCTGGGTCCATTGCCTCGGTTTATGACTACAGTGGGCAGTAATCGCCTGTCCCAAGAGTTGTTAAATGTTGATTGCCTATCTAGATGTAGACAGTTGACAGAGATGTTTTTCTGTAGGAGCGCAGGCTCATAGCCGGGGGGGGCGGGGTTCTGGGTTCGGGCGAACCCCCCTTTCGGAAATTTTATATATTTTCCTCATATAAATGCCCTTTTCAAACATTGAAGCGAACCCCCTATTTGCCCCTTTTCCCATACAGCAAAACCCCCTGATGTGCCCTTTTGGAGTGAAGGCGAACCATCCCTCAGTAAATCCTTGCTACGGCCCTGGAGCGTCATGCTTCTTACACACAGTTTTAAATTACATTACTACATTATATAGCATATACCATGTAACCAAACATGTGCAAGCCCTCATAGTGCCCCCTATTCTCAACAGGTTCGAATCCCACCGAGGACTTTCAGGATATGAAAATATCCCCGCTCACAGCTGGGCTTATCAGTGTCCAGGGTAAAAGGAACTGAGGGCACTCTAGTGTCCAGGCACATGTAGGCACCGTCGTGATATGGCTGAAAAATTGTTGAAAACGACATTAAATCCTACTCACTCACTCACCCTATTCTCAATGACAACACCTGATGTGCCCTTTGATAACGAAAGAGAATCATCCCTCAAGATAACCCGAGTACAGCCCTGAAGAGTATAATGATGATCCATATCTCATTTTCTTGTGATTTTTTTATTGAGTTGCAGGGATGCGATATTATGGTGAACAGCTTTTGTTTAGAGGTTAGCAGGCAACCTTGATTTAAGGGGAACCAAAATGGGTTACCTAAAAACCTTGTTTCAACATCTCTCTGAATGAGAAAATGAGATGAATTATGGTAACCTAAATGGATTACCATGGAAAATATTATATGACATCCCTGAGTTGACTTTTTTCTTGATTGGCAATACCCATAAATTCATCTTAGATCAATGTACAAGTGAATTTCTGCTGCGTAACTTGAGACAATCAAAATAATTTGTCTGCTCCTGGTTATTTTAACTACCCTATGTATGCTGCCGACCAAAAATATTTATTTTATTTTTTTGTAAAAATGAAAAAATGGCAAAATTGGTGTTTCTGTTCAAATATCTCTTCATAAGGCCCCATGAAAAAATGCCTTGTTTCCCATCACTGCCCGCCCCGATTTTTCCGCTCGCCCCGATTTATTTATTTTTTTTCTCACCTGCCTTGTTGGTGTTTCTTTTGGTATGAAAAGGAGGCTGAACTGACTCTGGTTTACACCAGTGACTTGTGGCGCGCTACGAATGCTTGTTGTGGCAGAGGAGCTGGGGTGATATCAAGATTTTATACGCGACAGTCTTACCAAGTGTGATTACCGGGGCCTTGCCAGCAACTTGATGTTTCTTCTGTGCGCCATTGGATGTCCTGGTTATTAGATACTGTCCTGAATCGAGACCTTTACTTGACTGCTTTGTGTGTGGAGATACTGAAGATGTTTATCTAGTCATCCTTTCCAAGACTGATAATAATTCTGTTACTTTTTTATTTATAATTGGACCTCGTTGAAGGTCTTTCAATCATGACAAGTATCTTTGCTGTAGAGTCAAGGCAACGTGTCCGTGATATTGTCGCGCTGTTTGCAATTTTATGGTTGTAATGTTTGTGTATAAATTTCTAGTCATATATAAATGTATAGTAGTAATACAGGAACACAACATCAGCAGCATTGTCACGGTATAAATGTATAGTTGAAATTTATTTTCTGTTGAGCTTCCGTTGTTCTATTCCTCAGTGATATAGTTTCATGCCTAGTGGACTTTGTGGTATGACTGCCCAAGGTCATATTCATGATCGTCAATTCATGATCGTCATGTTCTCCATTTCGCGAGAATAGCTCAGCTTATTGTTTCCTGCTGGAATAAAGCACCCACAGTTTTGTCTTTCAAATCACAATGAATCATAGTTTATCAATACCATCTTTCAAGTTCTGTCTACCTGCGTAGAAATGAAGAGTTTGTGACTACGAAATCAGAATGAGATGACCTCACATTTAGCAGTATGCAGGAGGTGAGAATGGAACAAACGCCATGGAATTTCGGCCGATTTATCCAATGTATTTATTCAATCTCTAGCAAGACTGTGTACAAAATGAAACTTTTTTTGAAATAGATGAATTGTTTTTACCATTTTAGCACCAAATTAGAATATCAGTGGATTCTGAATGAACTGAACCATTCCTATGCCCTTCCGAAAATAAAAAAGGACCGCCCGTCCGACTTTTTAAAAAGTCAGTGATGGGAAACAAGGCATTTTTTATGGGGCCTAATAGAGTCAATAATAAAAATTATTAAACTAAAAATATACTTACATGTAATTCTGTTTGGTCCATTAACCGGTAACAGACATATTTTTGTTTGGCCTTGACCTCCTAACATGTGAAACGGGAGTAAAAGGGTAAACTCAATTGAATGAACTCGGGAGATAATCAGTTGATGCCCACCCAACAAGTAACAAAAACCATTGTTATACGATCACTTTCTAACTGACAAAATATATTCTGCTGTGGGAACTGTGTCATTATGACTCGACCAATTTTTAGCACTAGAATCTAAAAACACTGTTATACGATCACTTTCTAAATGAAAAACTATA
The DNA here is from genome assembly GCA_036873755.1 of Hanleya hanleyi. NCBI lineage: Eukaryota > Metazoa > Mollusca > Polyplacophora > Lepidopleurida > Hanleyidae > Hanleya > Hanleya hanleyi. The sequence continues at coordinate 172,484 of JAVTVY010051318.1, read as the reverse complement.
TTCTTATGTATTCTGTTATAGCAGCGATGTCATTACTACTTGGCAAATTTTCAGCACTAGAATCTGTGCTATACTAGGATAGTGTAACAAGGCTGGAAATAGGTACCTGCCAAATTTTAAAACACCCCTGCAGATCATGATGAACTACCCCAGCTTGAATCTCCAATTACAAAGGTAAAAAGGTCATGGTGCAGAACATTTCCCAAAATAGGGGTGACAAGTAGTTATGACAGGTGCTTATTTCCAGGATTGGTGTAATCCCAATATAATGAAAATACTGGAAAAAATTCTAAATGACAAATTGTATTCTTATATATACGTAGCTTGTATTTACTCATTGCTCTGTTTATTTTTAACATAGATTAGAGATTAGATTTTTATAATAAAAAAAAAACTACACTAAGTAAAACTGAAACTAATTTTTGAAACTACCACTCTAATCTTGTGTAGCACAGCCACTTAAGGATATGTGAAAAGATGTGTCAATCTTAGAAGATTTATTACTGAGCTCACCAGGAGTCAAAATGTCTGTACATTGTGTTCCAATACTTTTGTATCTTGATATTATGCCTTATGTCTGTTTATTTTAGTTTGACCATATGCGCTGAAGTGTCAATAAAGTTATCTAATCTTATATTCCATCCTATATTTTGCAGATTATCAAGAACTTCATTCTCCAAAATGTGACATGGATAGCCCGTGGAACTACCTGTCAGAGAGTCATGCCACTCATGTGATTGATGCCATTAATGAGCTTCGTAAAAACAAGGAGCTCTGTGACGTTATTCTCGTTGTAGATGAACACTGTATTCCTGCCCATCGGCTTATCTTATCTGCCTGCAGTCCATATTTTCATGGCTTGTTCGAAGGGCATGATCATAACTCCATCCCCTTGGGGAATCACCCAATAGAGGTGCCGCTTTCGGGTGTGGATCCATATGCGGCAGAAAGTGCTATCGATTATTGTTACACCTCAAAACTTCTCATCGATGATGACAATGTTTGGAGTATTCTCCCTGCTGCTAGCCTTCTCCAGCTCGAGGAGGTACAAAATGTCTGCTCTGATTTCCTCAAAGGGAGGCTGAGCCTGTCCAACTGTGTCAGAATGAGGCTGATGGCCTCAGCTTGTCACTGCAAGGAGTTGATCAGTTTCTGCGAGGAGTACATAGAGCTTAAATTTGAAGAGGTGAGACCTATGTTTTCAAGAAGTCATTTCCAGTTAGGTCAGTCGCTCAGTATTAGGGATGGTGGAACAGGGGGTCCCCCAATATTTTCAGGAGGAAAAAAAAAAGAACAGGACACAAAACAAAACAAATACAAGGCAGAGAAAGATAAAAGACTGATAGAGTAAAGTGAAAAAAAAAGTATATACGGTAAGTTCCCTAAGTATTCGTGACCGGAAGTGAATATCGCAGTCGTGAAAAACTGACCACTTCCGAATAGTTTGTGCAGGTCAATTCAGAAAAACGGACGTTTTCGTAAATTAGAGTCCCCATATTAAATGCCCATACCGTTCGACAATGAAAGGTCAGAATACGTCGACTGTGATCAATGTTTCTTTAATTTTGTGATATTTACCCCAGACAGCACTCTTAAATGATATAATATGAGATCCACAACCACGAGAAATTCACTATACTTTGTGTGTAGAATGAAGCCTAATATACTTCGGCGAAGTTGAGTGGTACAAACACGTGTGGACGAGGAGAAACCCCGAAGCAAAACCCGGGAAATGTTTGTTGTGCGTTCAGATTTGTCAGGCAATAATTTGCAATTGATCAAAGGATAAATAAAGCATTCTTTCTGCTCTTTAACCATTAAATTAGGTTCAAATAATTGACTGCAATGATCGACTGACAATGAAGAGATTAATTTCATAGGATGCCCGGCCAATTTAAAATCACAAATTCGCGTATATCCTTGTATTAGTACATACGGGACAAGGGCATATTCTGTCACTTAGACATTCTGATATTTTCTTTATTTTCTCTTTAGGACATGCTTGAACTCTTGCAGAATTTTTTTCACGGCCGAGAAGACTAGGCACAACTATCCTAGTGACGCCAATGTTGTTTACGCGAAAATATATAAGGGCTGTTCCATTTAACAAGGTATGGGAAGGCACTCAATATATTATTCTATGGGTCATGGGAGGAAATTCCCTTCAATCCATGTTATCACATGGGGAAGGCCAATAAAATTTCTATGGGTGGTGGGGTATAATTCAAAGCTGCCTTCCGCCCCTACCATACCTTTTTAAATGGAACAGCCCTAACAATCTAATGAACAAACACAGATTACGCCATTTTCAGATTAAGAATCAAACCTAATAATTTCTTGATTGCTCTTCATAGGGAAATATTGTGGAAGGGCTTTTCAAACTGTTTATGTCAATGAAACGAACAGCAAATTAAGCAAGCGCCCGACACTATCTGAAGACTCCTATCAGGGCCAACTCGACTGAGACGGTATACAATCTTCCCAGCTGGAACGAGCTCATCCCGCCATGAATAGCGACTAAACAAAAGACATGAATTGCTTGTCCATTCTAACAATTCACTTGTTAACAAATGTTTGAAAATACTTTCATAGAATTAGGTGGGGTCTGTAGACATGGAAGAATGAAAGTTTCAGCATGCCACGTGTTGGTTGTACATTTTCCAGCCATACAGAGTTGCAATAACATCACGTGATCAATACTTGGATAGCATGGCACGTGGGCCAAACTTTCGCTTGTACACGGTTCCCGCTTCATAATATATTCAGCCAACACAACCTCAATATATTATGCCTTCGTAACAGTGAGATCACGAATCCCATGAAAAATTTAAAAAAATTGGTTCAATCTGTTTCAGATGTAAATGTATTCTGCAATATTTCTGACGAAAGACAGATCGATAGATGATGATGACGAAACAGACCAATGTACAACCGTGTTTTTATCAAATGTTACCTCATGGGTTCAACAAAATTAATTCACATTTCAGAGAGTATAATTTAGAGAATTTAGTAGACAGAAAACCTATTAGTTTATTCCATCTTTTTAATTTTTTTTAACTTTTAATCTCAACCCACTATTCCGACCTCCGCTTCAGTTGCTATCAAATTACCGCCTATGATCTCGGCTATCTTACGTAAACGTCTCTTCCCACATTCAACTTTTGTGTCAATAATCAAGTCGGAAGTAACGTAATATCTTCACCAATAGTGTAAAAAAACTCACTCAAAAATTCTAATTTTCAAGGACTTTCAAGGCCTTTAATTTTCAATATAAAAATTATGCACTTTTACAAACTTTTAAGGACCCATGCGAACCATGAAACAATGACACCGTGCACAATGACGCCGTTCAACGCTTTTTACGGCTATGAAGATTCCGATGCAGCCATATGTCAACGTTAATCCTGCACGTCACAGCTTTCCTTTCATGATAATTCTCTGAATAATATCCTCGTTTCTATTTTATCCAGGAGTGATTGAAGAGAATAAGTCTGTACTATTGCTTGCTCCTGAAAAGTTGAATACAAGAGCGCAAGCTTCTTTCGGTATATGCATCACCGCGAATTCCTCGGCCGTAAAATATTCTGAATCGCCGCGTTCGTTGGAAATGATACGTTTCTAAATTATTTTTGTCTGAACAGTTCAAAATATGTTTTCAGTATCATAGCTGGGAATCTCAAAATTCGTGTCTTCGGAAAAAGAAAATCCGAAGTTGGACCCAAACAGGCGCGTTTCTGGTTTTAGGGTGAGGCGCAGATGGCGTACAATCGCCAAAATTAATGCAAACCCGTGGTTCAAATGTCCGGTCAAACTTCAGCATTATATTTTTTTAAGACCGAATGAATCGTAACTTCCAGTTCTTCATTTTGATATTTTCAGTATAGTATCGAATATATGCTCTCTTCAATCGGCAATGTTTAATATCGCACGTCCCCGTAAACCGGCAATATTCCCAATTTAATGACCATGAGAAATCGCGGTTTAAACATTGGATACATTTCGTTTGAGACATAATGAAAATCAACTTAGTTGTTACAATTGGTTATGTTCAAAAGGCTCAAAATTTTTGCAAGGTTTATCAAATACTAATTCTAAGAAAACTCGTTGATCTGGAAGTTTTTCCATCGCACAGCTACATAATATTATCAATCTCGCGACCACGATAAATGGGGGATTTTCGAATAGTTAGGACCGCGGTTTTTTGCGAATGGGCCGTTTTCGATTAGGCTACTTAGGGAACAGTGTCACGTGACTTGGCGAAAAATGCCTGTTTTCGAATTTACTTAGGGTCGCGAATACTTAGGGAACTTACCGTATCTGTATTGATTGCAGGTTCTACTTTTCAATCAGCAAGAGGGGCATCCTTGTTCATTCACATTCATAAGCTGAACTGTGTTCAAACAAGTAGAACAAATCTGTATTAGTGATGTGGTCCGATGAACCTTTCCAACGAAATGGTATATAGTTAAGTAATTCATACTTCCGAACATTATCATTTGCTTGACAGCGAATATTAAAAAAGAATGCTGTGAGAAACAACAACACAGCGAAACAAATGGAGTTTACACATGCGAAGATTAACTGTTTTATTGCTTTGAAATAAGCTACATGTAGAATGCCGCGTCTCTGGCTATGTAAAACCCCTGGAGCTTCCCGGGCCTAGGCGGCCCCTGGATCCTCACATATTTGTGTTGTGATAGTGGCCCCTCCAATCACATATTGCCTGAGCACGAACGTCTTAGGAAAACAAACCCTTATGTGTAAATCAGGGATGAATATACATGTAAGCAATCCGATTAAAATCAGATCCCAAAGTAACTGTGTGTATTGTGGTTTATTGTTCAGGGTGTTACATTGAGTGACCTCTCATTAAAACTACTGGTTGCCACTCAATAATAAGGCTATTTCGTGCATCCTCCATAATGCAGGTCTGTATATTCCATACATGCCGTACCAGCCCCTGCATGCAGATTAGGGCAATACAGTTATTACAGATGGTGTTAGAGGGTGCTTCGGACTCCCATCTCCTGTCTAAACAGTGCAATTCTGTCCTAGATCTACACCAAATTGAATCTATCATTTAAAGGCGGGGGGAGAGGGGGAGGGTGGTAATGTTTCTGATCTGAAGTCTTCATGTTGTATTCTTTGTTGTACACAGGTAGTTTTGTTATGGTTGATATTGATTTATTAAACAGACTATTAAGCCAGTAAATACATGTATGCAGAGTTAATCATTCCACCAGGAAATGTTAGTAACATCTCATAATTGTTTTTGATGTGCTAATTACATATATACAATGAAACCTGCGAATACTGACACCTGGGTAAACTGTCCAACCTCAAATACCAGCATTATCCAAGGTCCCAATACTTAAACCCTGATCAACCACAACCCTGTCAAAACCGACACTCTGGTCCCAAGCATTGTCGATACAGGTTTCACTGTATTTCTAACTTGTACTTTTTCGCAAATTACAGCTAATATCTTGCGAGGATGGTCTGGTAAACTTGGTTGAAGAGAACCTGTCGGCATTCCTCTCCCAACTCCTGTCCAAAGGGCAGATATCAGAGGACCAAGTTAACGATGCCATCAAACACTGGGTCGACAGGGATGTGGAGAACAGGTCCAAGAAACTCCATATGGTAGGTGCAATGTATATGGACAACGCAGCTTTCAAGATCTCCACTTCAGTCCTGTATTGGACAGCGCATTACTCTACCTTCTAATGAATAAGGTTAGGATAGGAAATGATCCCCGCTTAATGAACCCTGTCTTTTCCTATAATAGAAGGCTGCAGTCTCGACCATAAGGCTGAAGTACCAAACATGTTAAGCAATCAGATGTTGAATAAAATTAGAACATGCAGTTTAGGCCACCCAAAATAACAGGTAATGAGGTTCAAAAACAGGTAGGTAGGTCGGTCGGTACGTACTTTTTAAAAAATTTTGGCATTGGACTTATTCTTATATAAAGTATACCCAAATCTGTCAATTTTCATGTCCTAGAAAAAAAATGACATTAGCAACATTTCAAAATCATGATGACATAAGAAAATGAAATGTAATCGACTATAACCATTACATACTTGTATTTATCTGACCAATACAGACTCGTCTCGCTTGTAAAAAATTAGGGTTCAGAGGAATGATGAGAGATGACAATAAAATAAAAATACTAGTCTAATGTCAGCTCTGTCAATGGGAGCTGACATCAGATAAATTCAAACACTGGTTTTTAGCCCGAGAAATATAGGGTCTTAGAACTGGTAGGGATATGAGTACCGTTGCAAACAAGATAGTACACAAAAATTACCACAACTTGTGATAAACATACTTTTGAGCACCTGGGAAAATTGTTGCTAATGTCATTTGTGTGTTGCCAATGTCATTTTCTGTTAATGCTGTTCTTTTAAATTTCAAAGCACACCTGCATTACAACACATATAAGGGAAGTGGGAAGAGGTGCCGACATACTGACTGCGTCACATGACTTCACAGAATAGTCTTCTGGTTAACCTATTCTAAAGCACATACCAAGAATCTAACGATTCGTGATATGTGTTGACCTGTGACAGTCGATTTCAAAATGTCCTTGTGAATAAGTAATGTAAATATCATGAAGGATTTAAACAAAGCTGAAATGTTTAGAACCCCAAAACTGATTGCTAATGTCCTTTGACAGAAAGACATATTAACTACAGTTGCTAATGTCATTTGACAGAATGACGTATTAACTACAGTTGCTAATGTCATTTGACAGAATGACGTATTAACTACAGTTGCTAATGTCATTTGACAGAATGACGTATTAACTACAGTTGCTAATGTCATTTGACAGAATGACGTATTAACTACAGTTGCTAATGTCATTTGATAGAATGTAGAATGACATTAACTACACATTATATTTATTATTGTTCCTGAAATTCACATGACTGAATTTTTCTTTGATATTTCATTATGCTTTCAATCCATTGTGGGTTTTGTTTTGATAGTTGTAAACAGTTTGGAATATTAGGTTCTACAAACAAAACTTAATGACTAAAATTCTTGTCTGTCATAGTTAACTGATGAAAACCGGGACAGGTGGCCCACATTATACGAGAATATACCATATATGTTATTTGGCCAAAGTTCTTTCAGAAAAGATTTGAAATTGGTTATAGGTCTTTATTAATTTATTTACTGATTCTAACATTAGTCTGGGTCATAAAACGGGTCACAGTCCATTAAAGTTTACTTCCCATAGCCATATAGGTTGATCTTCTTTGATTTGAGAACTTGGAAATTAGTAAATGATAAAAGTAATTGTTGAAAATTTGGAGCAGGCCACTCTGGAATCCTTGTGGTAGTGAACTCAAATTAAAAAAAAAAAAAAAAAAAAATAGTAATAATTGAGACCGACAGTAAAATTGATAAATTTCCTCAAACAAAGATATTTTTGTAATGGTATGGGAAAGGGATAATACTGCTCATCCAGACTTGTAAATCTTGACCTGGTAAGGGAATGAGGGTTCTCCAGGTTTGGAGGTAAAATAGTTGATTTTCTTTAATATAACTTGTAAACTACAGACAAATTTGCACACCTAAACCTAATCGGATAAGGAGGCCATTCCAATGAAGATTCCATCCAAGTTTAGTGGGATTCTGTTCAGTTGTTCTCCAGATATCTTGCAGACAAGGCCTGTATATATAAGTAGATGGACAGACACCGGACACAAACAAATACATGCACGCATACCAATACCTAATCAAATCAGGTCATTCCAATGAAGCTTCTATCCAAGTTTGGTGAAATTCCATCCAGTAGTTTTCCAGATATCTTGCAGACAAGGCCTGTATATATAAGTAGATGGACGGACACCGGACAAGGATGAATGCACGCACACATACCAAAAGCTAATCAGATGAGGGGGCTTTGAAGCTTTCATCCAAGTTTGGTGAAATTCCATCCAGTAGTTCTGCAGATATCTTGCAGACAAGGCCTGTATATACATGTAGAAGTAGATGGACGGACACCAGACACGGATGAATGCACGCACACATACCTAAACCTAATCAAATGAGGGGGCTATCTCATTGAAGCTTCCATCCAAGTTTGGTGAAATCCCATCCATTAGTTCTCCAGATAACTTGCAGACAAGGCCTGTATATAAGTAGATGGACAAACCGGGACATGGATGAATGCACACATACATACCATATGAGGGGGCTATCTCATTGAAGCTTCGTCCAAGTTTAGTGAAATTCCACCCAGTAGTTCTCCAGAGGTCTTGCAGACAAGGCCTGTATATACATGTACAAGTAGATGGACCAACGCATATAAACCAAAAACTAATTTCCTAAAAAGGAAAGGGATGGACAGACAGACAGACTGACAGACTGACTGACATAGAGATAGACAGATAGCACAAACACTAGATTTATGTCTCCCCCAAAATAGTTGGGGGAGACATAAAATAACTGCAAATTTGTCCATATTTTAAGTTGGTCAAGAAAAAACAACTTTTTTATCTCCAAACTGTAGAACCCTCATTTCCCCCAACCTGTTGATCCATCTCATTCCTGGGACTTCACACAAAAAAATCACTCTCTGTATCTTTACAAGTCCTGATCATAGTGAGACTAGATAATGAACTCTAGAATGAAAGTAAAATGAACATGTCTGGAGCCACACATTGCTTAAGCATTCTTGATCGAATTATCAATCAGAGGTAGCAGGAACAGTTTTAGGGGGTGGGGAATATGATAAATATTTATGCATTGATACATTTATGTTATGTATTGATTCCGTTCTCTGTTCGACAGATTGCAAAGCAGTTACCCTGTGTGAAAAAAAAGTTCAAAGTTGATACGGTGTCCGATCATGAAACAGGTAAATTTACTAGATTTTTGTTACTTGTTCACAGTTGTTACCCTTCCACAGTCCTTATCTTATCACGCGAACATTTGTTCAGGTTAAGCGGGGGTTATGTAAATCGTATTTTACGCAAACCGTCACCGTTCATGTGGAGCAAATTTTATCTGCCAGCTGATTTCACAAGTTGGCAAATTAATGTCTGTCTATGCAATATAATATAGTGGCGACAGCGATATTTCTGCGTATACTGTCCACTAATCTTTTCCATTTTGTGGACTGGCAGGCTAATTTACACAGCTGTGTTTATTTGATAATCATGAATTGCTTATGACCTAGTTAAATGCGTGTCAGAGTGGTAACTGGATGGTCTAATTATAGATTTACCTATGAACACGTGCTCACAAGATAGGGTCTTTTCCCCGAGAAATACATTTCTTATATAACATGACCAATTCCTATGAGAGGAAGCCATTGTAGAAAAATCGTCTACCATGAGCTGACGTCATGCCGTTACGTCACGCGCTATTTTCATCGTCTGCTTGTTGCAATGTTACTGTTTAGTGTCAGTCGACTAGCACTGAGTGAACTTTCACGCTACAGTAGCCTATACGCCGAATGTAGCGGAATATTTCAACAATTTTGGTGTCATTAAAGAGGTAGTAGCGTGATTTTAGTTGTTCGGGTAAACTGAACAGCATGATCACTTGCAACATTTGCCAAAAGATTTTCAAGTATTGAAATCTCGTATTTCATATAGGGATCAATATTGTCAGATTCTTCAATTCGGTCTAGTGAACAACATGAAAATGGGAAATGACTGAGATGACGTCGGATAACGTGATCAGGTATCCATGACGTCACGTTAGAAGCCGTCACAGTGCGATAAAAGTTCTAAGATCGAGTATGACGTTGCAAAGCATCACGCTCGGAATGCCAGTGCGCGTTTTCTGACGTCATCTCAGGCACTGGAGCCAAGTGCAGGTGCTGTTACGTTTTTCAGAGAATGTCAGAAGTGTGATTTCAATGCCCGTGATATTAAAAAATGAGGTCACAGAAACACGTTCACCATAGTTGCTTTCAACTACTGAATAACTTTTATCGAAATATGTTATTCGCTGAATATTTTTTAAATGACGCTTTTACCTCTTTAAGTTTGCATATAATTTCTATATCATGTTTGTATACTATCACATTTATTTATTGATTGGATGACTGATTTATTGATTTATTCTCTTACACAATGCGAAGAACAAACGTATATCTATAGTGTATGTATTTATTCCAGAAACAAATTAATTTAAGGGGAGGAAAACTTTTTTTTTTTCAAAGAAAGTACACTTACAATACCAGGGGTAAATATTTCTGCCCACAAGCCAATCAATTGGTAGAGACACCCTTACATTATAATAGCTGGGGTTCAGAGCCGAGGGGTTTCGATAGCGCAGCTTCATGTTTTTAAGAGTAAGTAAAGTCATTTTTCAGTGGTTTCTGACCTAATGCTTCAAGTTATATGTATGCAATTGTCATCGATACAAATCAAAATTTACTTTATGGAAATTGTGATTTAGTGCATAATCGTCCTCTCTTCCAATCCGCAGAGCTATCCGCCCTGGAGGGGGAGCCTAACATTGAGGAGTGTCCAATCTGCTGTTTGCTCCTCCCTTCCAAATATCATCTCCATGCCCACTTCAAACAACAACACGCCGACACCGCCATAGCTGGCGACTGTGATCAGTCATTCTTGCATGAGGCTCGCAAAGATGGTGATGAGAAAAGACCTGCAGGAAGCTCTGATCTGGTTTGTGAGATCTGCAGCAAACACTACAACAGCGACATTGATATGGCCAATCACTGTTTGGGACACATGGAAGGATTCTCCCCGGCGCCACAAGTTCCAAACGTCGAGACGTGTTCGCCGGGTGAAACGCCGCAGCGCGCATCATCAAATCTGAATAACTTGCATCGTTTACCCACGTCGGCGGCATTCCTCAATACCATCAAGGGAGAGAAGAAATACAGGTGTAAACTCTGCGGTGAAGAGGCAGCGGCAGAGAAGGAAATGTACATCCACTGTGGACGGCACTGTACAAATGAGCCTCCGTTTCAGTGCCAGGTCTGTACAAAGAATTTCCCAGATAAAGTGAAGATGTTGAAGCATCTTGTGCACCATTCTACCATCGTGTACTTTTGTTGTCCTTATTGCGACAAACAAAGTAGGACGAAAGCGAATTTACAAATCCACCTGCGCATCCACACAGGAGAGCGACCATTTGTGTGCACATTCTGTTCGAAGGGGTTCCGCAACTACTGCGTCTTAAAGGTTCATATCCGCAGTCACACTGGAGAGAAGCCTTTCAAGTGTGAGCTATGTGGCCAGTGCTTCACCAAAAACATTCATCTTAAGAGGCATGTAAGCACACATTCCAGAGTAAAACCATTCGCATGTGACATTTGTGGCAAAGGCTTCGGTAGAAACGATCATCTGCAGCGGCATATCAAAACTATTCACACTCGAGACAAACCACACCAGTGTAGCCTCTGTGGGAAAGATTTTGTGCGCAGATATGAACTTGACCGACACATGCGACATCACTTAAAAAAGGGGAAAGGTCATGATTCCTCGGCAGAGACCAAGCTCGGTGTCTCATCTACCACGGCATCGTCTTTCGACCATTCCAATAGCAGTCTCAGCACAACGGGCAACGACTCCGGAATGTCGACGTTAGAGCCATACAAAAGTTCTGACAGGCTTGATGCTGGTTCAGTTCTCTCCCCTGCTGACTGGACAGGTCCAGCCAAAGACACACCACGAACCTGTGGCAACATTCCCACTCTTATGGACGCCAGACTTGCTGATAATCGTTCAATTGGACCATATACTTCAACGCCAAAAATTAAACTCTACTCTAAACAAGTTTACCTCAATTCCAGAGGGACAGCCAGCGAAGACTCGCGTGATATTAACACCAGCATTGATAACTGTCGCCTTGCCTCCTCTTTGATCGGAAATAAGTTATCGGCAACACAAGGGTCAGGTTACACGGACAGGGTGGGTTCTGCCATCGCAAATCCAGAATTGTCAGCGAAGCAGAATGGATCAAGCATATTGCCTTTTTCATGTACTTAAAACATTGTGCTAAGGGCTGTTCCATTTAAAAAGGTATGAGAGGAAATTCCTTTCAATCCATGTTACAACATCGGGAAGGCCAATAAAATTTCTATGGGTGGTGGGGTATAATTCAAAGCTGCCTTCCGCCCCTCCCATACCTTTTTAAATGGAACAACCCTAAATGTGATATCAGGAGAAGTACGTTTTATCTGCAAAATTGTTTAAAAGATTTGGTGATCTGATTGATGGTCTGATGGAAAATAAGTAAATTTCTAGATAGTTTCGCATGTACGGTGAAATTCTGGGGATGTGGCATGACTTCCCACAACTAATCGTGACCTCATTCCCTAAGATAGCCAGTGTATCACAAGGCTCAAAATTTGGGTAAAAAAAATTACATGCACAGTGTGCACCTAAATTACTTGCGTACACGCACAGCAATTTGCCTACATACACAAAAAAAAACACTGTAGTTTTTTAAAAATCTTTCTACGTAAGTTTATCCTGAAATCTGTAAACTTTACGAGTTTGGGCTCTCCTTTAATGCCCATCTTCATTTTATCCAGCCAATTTCTACGTTCCCACTTCGAACCTGCCTTGATTTATCTGACCCCTTCAGCGTTCAAAATCTGAGGTGTAAATTTCACCAGCTAAGGACAGAAGAACCAATCAGAATGTACACATCGATTGTGAGTGAAGTCACATAGAGTGACATCATCCTCTATTAGCGGCGTCCTTCCTCCTAATATGGTGACCACTAATTAGGTCAGCCAATCAATAACGCTCTTGTGCGACCCATTTTGAATTTCAAATGTTTTCGAGGTCAGTGAAGTCTCGTGTCTATTTATAAGTTATTTGAACATTGAAGGGGTCCCGATATATCAAGGGAAGTTCGAAGTGGGAACGTAGAAATTGGATGTTAATGCCAGGCATAGGTATGACCGATGTTGTTGTGGTTGCGAAATTCGTGCATTTTTCTGCAACATTGCTGGACTTCTCCGTGGATTCAACTGTAGCCCGACACTCACCTCCCACTTTCTCCACAGGGTCCGTGTTTTTAGTGTGTTTATTTGCCAACCGGCTGCAGAAAAAAAAGCTTGAATGTGTCTCTGTTCACTTCGTTTTGTACAGTTTGCAAATGTTAACCACGAGGTGAAAGCGGACTAAGAAATAGTGTGGAGCGTTTGATGTGGAGACGCCCGAGATAAAAATACCCAAGGGGGTAATTCAATGCACAGCTTGTAGAATAACGGCTCTGTATGAATAACATTTACCCTAGTGTAATACTTTACCCTTGTCGAATGGGGAACATTTTCTGGCGAATTTTTTTCAGACGATTGGCAGTCTGCCACAAGTTCTAGTCGGCATGATTGATGGTCCATTTTTCAACACTGTAGCTAAGTACATGCAGTGCACCTGATGATAAAACACCTGATGATAAAAAATCTATGTGCACCGTGAAAAAAATACATAAATTTGTGCATGTTTGCAATGCCAATTTTGAGCCTTGCATCATGGGATATCTTCCCGTTTTAAAAACTTTCATTGTTCAATTCAAACTTTAAAATGGAAATCTAGCATGCTCATTGACTTGTGAAGACAGTTGCAATCACAGTCTCGGTAAAGGATCATTGAGTGATCTGTCTTCTGGTTCTGATGTGGTCACGACATGCTGCTTGCTGTCAGTATTCCAAGATTATTATAGGGAGCTTCTTGAAATTAGGGCATAAGTTCCTTTGTAGGAATGGCATATGCCGGTTATCCAAATGGGATACACCATGCCCAGTTTGGTGTTCTTATCTGGATGGAGAGGAGTTCCAATTGTAATGGCATATGACATTGCATGGTATAGCTAAGCCATGCTTTGTCTGCCGAGCTCCAAAAAGTATGCCATGAAGTTCCTAGGAGTTCCAACCCGGTGCACCATGCTTCTCTGTTTGGAATGCCTTATGCCAGTTCCTAGCAGTTCCCAATTTCAAGAAGCTCCCGAAGATGTCCAGACATACCACATTACCAGAAAGGCTATTTTTCAGATGTGATTGTCGTGTCACATCATGGATTTAGATGTGCCATTAGCTCTAACTGTCCAAGATTAGCTGATCAGACTGATAAGTTTAGACATTGAAGGAACATATTTAAGTCGGACAGAGGACACAGAGGATGTGGAGATTAATACAAATATATGTAAGTGCGGCAGAGTCATATGTTGCAGGCACGGCAGGGAAGCGAATTAACTCTCTCATTTTAAGGAGAGGGGTCAATCCGCAAACTTTTCCCTTAGAGTTATTGATCATTCTTCTGAGTAAGGCTGAATCACTCTCACAATGCAGTAATCACTCTTGCTGTACAAAATCTAGGAGAGTGATCAACGTCTCTCACAGATTTCTCAAACACACGACGGGTGGGGGAGGGGTACAGGGTGAGGAGGCATCATCTCAATGCTTTCTTATTTCCATGTCAAAAAGTGTGTATTCATGGAACAAATGGACCAGTCAGTCGCTATCTGAAAGCAAATAGTAGAACACATTTCCAAGATTGATGAATAGTTTTAGTAGAGATATATTAGTTTAACGCATATAGACCTAACAGTAAATTATATAAATATTGTGTAATGATATATTATTTTACTTTAACGATACCATTGATAAGTTTATCTATTTCATCTTGTTTTATGACTAAGGTAGAGTACATGCATGTACCTTGTTTGTCATGATTTTTTGTCAAATTTTTTTAAATGACTTTTTATCTGATAAAGTGCTGGGAATAGTTTGGGGACCATTTTAAAATGATGAATTTGTTGGATCATGCACCATTCCAGTTGTTGATTTTGTATTGAATATTATAAAAACAGTTGATCGATTGACTTATATTTGCGAATTTTTGGCTAAATTGGGATTGATGTGCCAAAAGAAATAAAAAAGTCTATGGGCAAAAAGGGAGGTGCATTTGCACCATGGGCAGCGACAGGCCTGCACAGTGACTTGAAAGAGTCGTCAGACTCGCTGTGGACAGTTAGTGAAGTTCCAACAGATTATTGCTGAGAATATGTACACCTGACAAATTGACAAAGATATTTTATTATTATTATTGCGGAGGACCTGGCACGATTTAGTGATGATTCGACGGCCAATGAAGTGCAGTGAAACAGGTTAGAGAGAACTACCTGTGTATTTGTGTAGAATCATCCATTCTGAGGCGGAAACAGAACGTTTTTCTCTGTAAACATATGAAGCCAGACCAGAAACACAACCGTGTGTGGACATAACAACTAATTATTGATACAACACCTATCAGTGCAAAGTGCAGTTTGGTCCTGCAGTGAATTCATATCGTTACAGAGCGAGAAAACCGTGCTGTTTTTGCCTACACTGGTAATTTTGCACAAATACACTGCTTTCAAAATGCCGTTATTAAGTTACAGAGCTTGCATCATGAGAATTATTCAGGGTTTACGAGGTGCCTCGGTACATAGCGCAAGGTCCGGTAGCCAATAAATGTGTGGTACCAGAACTCGTTACATAATAAATTTGTATTATTAGTTCTTAGTCGGATTATTGAAAGGCCAGAGAAATTGTTTGATATCCGTGATATTTGATAGAATTTATTGATGAATGTATATAATAGAAAATCTAATACATGTGCTGTACAATTTGACCATTAATCTATTGACGTTATCTATATAATTAGAATTTTTATAAACTCATATTTATATATTAATGGACCAATTAAGATTCCATTTTTGGGGGGCATTCAAATATTTGAAATGTTCTCTCTTAAGTGCTTATATCAATCTGAATTATTCTTTCATATTGTTTTTCTTTCTGTGCGGAGCGTTATAATATCCTTGATAGGAAGGTGAAAATTTAAAATATTCTCTATATTTTTTTACTTTGTATATGATATAAGATATACCATAATCTTTGATTAAAATTTATTAATCATATACCTACATGATTTTTGTTGCTTGTTTAAACCTCGGCCAAAATTGGCCTTGGGTTGTCACCAGGTACGGATGTCCATCTGTATAAAGTCTCTTCATCAGGTCTGTTTTCTCGTTAACATGTTCACCATATCTCAATAATGTTTGCCTAGAAACACCAAATTTGCATCACACATGTGCATGTTCAAAGAGCAGAATCCTGTCAAAAATGAGGAGATTGGCCTAATTTTTTTTCTGGGTTACTGTTAAAGGATATGATGTATCTATGGGAAAACTCCTTTTTGTGTGACCATAATAAAGCAGATCTTTCTTCATTTCAAAACCTGCAAAATTGTACTTTTCTTGAAATTTTGCATACTGAAATATCAGTCTCTAACGAATTGTGATGTTCAGTTGATTAAGAATGGAGATATGAATGATGAAAATTTTCTCCAGGACTTGTGGTTTTTAGCCCACCATCACTAGATGGTGGGCTGTTCAAATCGCTTTTTGTCCGTGGTCCGTCCGTCCATCCGTAAACAATTCTTGTTATCGCAATTTCTCAGGAACTACTGCATGGATCTTTCTCAAATTTGGTACACAGGTTCCCCTTGGGGTCTAGTTGTGCAATATACCTTTTCTGGTCCGATTAGAAAATCCAATATGACCGCCAGGTGGCCATCTTAAATTTCCCCTTGAAACATTGTTATCATGAATTTTCAGGAAATATTTCATGGATCTTTCTGAAATTTGGTCCCACATGGCCACCAGGCAGCTATCTTGGATTTCCCCATGAAACATTGTTATCGTCATTTCTCAGAAAGTACTGCATGGATCTTTCTCAAATCTGGTACACAGGTTCCCCTTCGGGTCTAGTTGTGCAATATACCTTTTCTGGTCCGATTCCAAAATCCAATATGTCCATCAGGCGGCCATCTTGGATTTCCCCATGAAACTTTGTTATTGCGACTTCTCAGGAACTGCTGCATGGATCTTTCTCAAATTTGGTACACAGGTTACCCTTGTCTAGTTGTGCAAGATACCTTTTCTGGTTCGATTCGAAAATTCAATATGGCCACCAGGCGGCCATATTGGATTATCCCATGCAACCTTGTTATCGTGATTTCTCGGGAAGTACTGCAGAGATCTTTCTCAAATTTGGTACATAGGTTCCCCTTGGGGTCTAGTTGTGCAAAATACCTGTTTTGGTCCGATTCGAAAATCCAGTATGGCCACCAGGCACCCATCTTGGATTTCTCAATGAAACTTTATCGTGATTTCTCAAGAAGTACTGCATGGATCTTCCTCAAATTTGGTACACAGATTCCCCTTGTGGCCCGGTTGTGCAAGATAACTTTTTTAGTCCAATTCGAAAATCCATTATGGCCACCAGGTGGCCATCTTAAATTTCCCCTTGAAACATTGTTATCATGAATTTTCAGGAAATATTTCACGGATCTCCCACATGGGGCCTATAGTTGTGCAAGATACCTTTTTTGGTCCGATTCGAAAATCCAAGTTACACTTCAAATTAATACGGTATTCCCGAGTTGTGACGTTGCATCACAAGAGTCGGCGGATCAAACGGTGGGGCATATTCTATATATTGACTATAGAGAATATCCATACCTTCACCTTCCATATCAAGGAGTTCAAATAATTCGGAATTAAAATGTATTTCTTCAAAGTTTAAATCAGTTTTCCTTAGTCCATGCAGTTGCAAGTGAACTGCCCTACCCTTTCATCTGCCGGCGGGTCGGCTACATGAAGGGACGTCACTCTTGTGACACAATGTCACAACTCGAAACTGTAGACTACAGCATATTTCGATAAAAGGGAGATAATCAGGATTCAGATACTTTCGAAGTTCAACATTACTGCGTGGACCGGATCCCTTCAGTATTATGTATTGTACATGTACCATCTTACTATTTTCGAGCATGGTATCTTAAAAGAGATATCTCAAACTAGCCCAGTAAACAGAACAGAATTAGCATTCATTCCTAATTATAAAATCTTAACTATGTTTCATAGCTCATGCCAAAGTGTCAAAAGAGATTTGTCTTTGCTTCCAGTACCCAATGATGACGCGTGCAAAAAAATAAATAAAATAAAAACACTACAAAACGAAGATGAAGGATCCTCCGACATGTACATTCACTTTCAGACTAACTTTGCTCATTTCTCTTGTACTATAACAACCGACATAAGTACAGTTTCTAGAAATCTTGAAACTTCTGAAACTTAGAAAGATTATATCTTGGTGTTTTCCAGTGTCCCTTTTTCGATCTTTTTCGCTCAGATTCGCAATTCTGTAAACAAAATTACAAATTAATCGTTTGTTCTTAGTAATAATGGACAAAAAGATCCTCTTGTCATTAGCTTAGAATTATCAGACAATGGTGGGCGCCAAGATCCTTCAGGATCTCTCAGGGGTTTTTTTTGGAACTACGTGGATGAATTTCTCTTTTAACAAAAAAGTGACCCCAAAATAATCTACTACTAAGGTGTGGCAATACACTTCTGGTTTGACAGGCCCAGTAAGAACCAGATCAAGAAGCTAGGACTTCAACTAAACTGATAGTACTTTAGAGGATTGTATTGTTCATCATTCTCCAACTCCATCCATGAAACAATACATGATCTGTGTATATTCTCAGATACACATATTTCAAAACGACATGAAGGCAACCAATTGATCATTCCCAACCAGTCACAAAAGACCTAGCTGGCGCAGTTTGATAAGATTTTGACACCCATGAAGTGTGGTTTGGAGTGCCAAAATGAAATATCACGTATGAAAGATATTTTTTTCAGTTAACATGAATTACATATCGTTTATGCTGTGTGTATTTTGTAGGCCCTGGGTATTGTGATATTTTAACAACAGCATCGATCTTCAAGTAGTGGATTGTGCAAAATCGTCTCTTTTGAGGTGAAAATGGCACACTTTTCTCTCCATTAAGCATACTCTATTTCTTCTAAGTTTCAAACAGCACTTTTAAACTTAGAAGCAGAAAACATCCATCTTTATGTCAACTGAGGCTAAATTCTTTGGCATGGATATGGTATTTATCCCAAAAACTGAAAAGACAGCCAATGAAATTTGTAGAATGTTTGCAGGATTTCTCTCCACAATAGTCTGAAGTTAAGTTTTGCCATCTGAATAATTAGAAAAAATAGGGTAAAGCCAGTTGAGAACCAAGATAAACTTGACCCCGAAATACTGACCATGTCAACAGTTTGTTTGCACGAACACAGTTTTGGTTCTGGACTGGCTTCAAATGTTGACGGAGAGAAAAGTGTGCTGTTTTCACCACAAAATAGATGATTTTGCACAAATCCACTACTTCAAGATGCTGTTATTGGAAAACAAACCATAACATCCAGGACCTACAAAATACTCAAAGCAGAAGACAAATAAAATACTTCATGCTAACTGAAAAATGTCTTTCGAATGCGATATTTCAATTTGACACTCCAAACTGCACCTCATGGGAGCCAAACTCTCATTAAACCACACCACGTCCTTTGAGTGAGCAGGCTTTCAACAATTTTTCAGTTATGTTACGACAAACCAGTCACATTATCCCGACACTGGATCAACCATTCCTTGATCTATCCTCTCCCTGCTGAGCACCAAGGTCCATATAAAGTACAACATGTAGGTGTAACCTCACCATAATGTGGTTATTGGGGAACAACATTTGAAACGCTTTATATGTTGAAATTAAAAGTGTTTATCAATGTGGGGGACATCATAGCACCCGCCTCTTATCAGAATCAGCACTATATTGAGGCTCCTTATAGCAAAGCTACACTGTACCAGCACTACTCGCATAAAGAAACAACAAAGTTTGGATGAGACTACTTTGATATCCTGGTTTATAATCTGTAGCAATTTTGTCTCCATATCTTGCTCGGCGCTGCAGAATACGTCTCAATCGTTTATATCTGATGAATACATGTACATATATAGTTAGGGAGCGTAGAAAAAATCGGAACGTTCCAATGAAACATTTGCATCCAGTATTGGATGCAGCCATGTTCCATTTTTCAGCTACTGGAACGTTCCACATTAGAGGAATGTTCCCCTTGAAGATTCTGTAACGTTCCTGCCGAACGTTCTGGTTTTAGATACAAGAACGTTCGGATGCATCAGAACGTGCAGGTGCTTCAGAAATTTTGGGTACCTACATGCTGAACGTTCCAACTTCCTGGTAGGTGGAACGTTAATACGTACCGAGTTACTGGAACATTCAAAAGGGAGTATTAATCGCGTTCCCATTTTTGCTACACTCCCTTAGGAACAATTCAATTTGGAAAATGTTCTTGGTGTAACTTTGTGTCATGATACGTGAACTATACAGGTAATCCCTTTCTTGACAAAGCTATCAACAATGTAATAATGTATAATGTACATGTAAGCTCCTGGAATATATGATGGTATTGGGTCGGGCAAAGCTTAGCGGAGAGGACATGCTCCCCGAGGGTAGTGGATGAGTTTAATAAGTGTAGTCTGATGTGAGCATCTGGAATATATGAGGGTTCCGGTGGGCCTCCGTTCAGAAGACACAGGGTGACATGGTGAGGCAGAGAAGCTGTGGACAGGGCAAATTTTCTAAGTCTGTTCAACATTTTTGCTCCAGGGGTGGGGAAATGCTCCCTAAGGGTAGTGGCTGGGTTAAATAAGTTAAGCCTGATGTAGCCTAAGCATCTGGAAAAAATTAGGGTTCGGGGGTGAGGCGAGCCTTAGTTCAGGAGACAGAGGGAGAGGCTGAGAAGCTGTGGACAGGAAAAGTCCAAAACATTAACATTTACAATGTACTTGGTCCTGCAGATCTGAGGATAGACAGACAGATCAAGCTCTCCGCAGCTAAGGTTACGGGCTCGATGAAAAAATAATTATTTTACCTCTCAAAAGGACACATTTTCTATAAGTGGTTTCACATGCCTTTTCATTTCAAACTAGCGGGAGGGTTGATCTCCCAAATAAATTTTGGAGGGTGAAATGTTAATTTGGGGGGGGGGGGGATTTGGCTTAATGTCACACTCAAGTTTCTTTCACTCATATGGTGACAGTCAGTTTGGGTGGTGGAGGAAGCCAGCGAACCCGGAGAGAACCACCGCCCTTCGGCAAGTAACTGACAAACTTTCACACATGGACCAGCTGGGCTCGAACTAGACTGGATCCAGCCCCTGTTTCATAATGTATTTTAAAACGGGAAACAAGAGGAAGTAACTCTGCCTATTAAGAAATGCTTGAAACAGGGACTGGACGGAACGTCACAAGGGAGCTAACTTTGCAAGAAAAACTGCACAATATACTGTGCATTTTTTGTCACCAATGAAAACTCCGTATTCTGACCCCGCCCCCAACTCAAAGGATTTGATTGGTTCGTTCATATACGCACGCTGGAAGCAATGCGTTCATGTGACGTCAACAATGAGAAAGACGTTACTGCCGAGACGTCACAATATGCCGTTAGAATGAAATTGATACAAATATTGCGACCGAAGGTAAAAACATGTCAATCGTCCAGACTAACCACGCCTCCAGATGGAATCTTTACACGACGAAACCCATCAAATCGTCCAGTCTCTATTTTAAAAATATTTTTTCCATTTTTTTATTTTTTTTTTCTCATTCTATTTATTAAAGATCATTTTATTATTAATAATAGTACATATGAAATAGAGACTCATCCAGTCTAGGCTCGAATCCGCACCGGTTCAGCGGTGCGAGGCTAGTGATCACCAGTGAATTTTGGAGAGTGACTGTAAACTATAGTAAGTGCATTGCTAGGTGGGTCAAATGGGCAAGGCTTTGGTGTAAGACCTCCCACTGAAAATGTAATATCCTGGACAAAAGACTGACAATACAATTTGCAGCAGATTCTTTGTCAATTATATTTCGTGAGTCTT
This sequence comes from Hanleya hanleyi, assembly GCA_036873755.1. Lineage (NCBI taxonomy): Eukaryota > Metazoa > Mollusca > Polyplacophora > Lepidopleurida > Hanleyidae > Hanleya > Hanleya hanleyi. Next base: position 150,671 of record JAVTVY010051318.1, on the reverse strand, counting down.
ACACCAAATCGTTGCCGTCCAATGGGTCAGAATGACCGACTCCCTCTCAGCACCCAACACTTATTTTCCTGTGTTGGACAGCATAGTACTGACCTGGGCCTTCTAGTAAGCATGGGAAATTACCCCATCTCAAGAAGTCCTGGTGATGAACACTTATGAGAGGGATTTGCAGCTCTCCCTGACCAGAATGCAAAACCTGAGTGGTGAAGTCCCCAACATTGAAACAATTGATTTGGCTTTGAATCTTAATGTTCAGTACCTGGCATGGAGAACAATCCCAAGGGAGATCCAGTGGCAAGGTACCCACAATTACCGAATTTGTCCTAATCCGGTTTGAGTTATTGTCCGGAAACTAAATTTTAACTTGGCCCATAGGTGGCATCACCTACAGGTGGATTGGCATGAAAAACAATCCCAAGCAAGATCTTGAGGCGAGGTACCCACATACATGTACCAAATTTGAAAAGAATCCGTTCAGTTTTTCAGAAGTTATGTCCGGAAACACTGACCCAATACAATAGTCCCCCTTTAGCCCTGCGGGTGTCGGGGGACAATTAGGAGAGCTGTGGTGATGGAGTTGATCAGTGTCATTAAATAGCAAGAACCCCTCCTTGGCTATGGACTTGCTTGACAATGCAATCCAAAGGTCAAATGCTTCCAATGATTTGAAGAGAGCCGATTGGATTATCTCCAAGTTTCTAATCACTCGTTAGCAGTCTTTCCGAAACTACACCAAAAAAAAAGTATGATAACCGACAGATCGTCAAAGTTATCAATTAAACACAGCCATCTTCATCATGTTCATGAAGCATAATCTTTACAGAACTAATAGTGTCACAACAATTAGGGGCCATATACAAATTCCAGGCCCTGAAGTTAACCATGCTTGAACTTAGGCAAAATTCCAGATTTTTTAGCCATTTTCACTGTTCAACATGCACAAATGTCCAACACATTAATATGACTCATTTCAGGGGCCGTCTCATACTGCTCGATCTTTTTTATTCCTATATTTCCATTCTTTACCGGTTTGCCTGTGGTAGGTCCTCGCTTCTAAATATTCCTCTTTGCATTCTCTCCTGAAATCCTCATTGTTGTACCTAGAATTACGTAAAATTTAAATTTATGTAAAGTTTTTTGTAAATCACCCACATGTTATTTACATGTAAGGAATGGGGCAGAAATGTCGGTACCGGTACCAATTATTAATAAACACAGTTTGTGCTGCATTATGCCATCTAAATGTACATACAATGATATTGGAACCAACAATTTTTTTTTCTTTCTTTTCAGTACCTAGAAACTGAAAATTTTCTCACTGGCCTTCTCGAAATCCCCACATACAGATATTTTTGTTATAGTATATGGTCAATTCTCTACTCTCCATAATTTGATCCCAGAAACAACAGACAAAGATAATTGGAGTAATAAAATAATATCTACATATATAGATAGGAAGAGCACAATAGGTGTCATGTTGGGTCTACCTTTTGTCCAGCCCTTTCTATTCCACATGAGCATGAAATTGAATGTGCAATGTTCTGACAAGAACAGTAACATAAACTCACCATTTAGTCACACACTGTTCCATAATTTTGGCAGCTGGTCGGCACTTAAACGTCACTAACAGCCCACTCTTTTCGGCACACGTATAAAAACCTGCAAATTCCCACATACATGTAGTAACATAAACAGTGACAAGATTATCTTTCAATGTACACTCTTCACACCTGTAGCCAAAAGGTGTGAAGGGGGGGGGGGTCCATACAAATACCCTTCTGTCATGTACTTACAGCGAACCCCCTGATGTGCTCTTTTCAAGCAAAAGTGAACCACCCCGCAAGGGGATATGGACAAACCCCCAGTGGACAAAACACCAACGGACAAAACACCAGCGGACAAAACCCCAGTGGACAAAACCCCAACACAAAACTCCCCAGAACAGGAAAAGTGGACAAAACCCCAGGCAAAACACCACTTCATTTTTTTTTTATTTGTGTTTACTTCTAAATATGCCTTTAATTCTGAGTATTTATTTTCTCATTAATCCCCAGTAATAATCATTTTTTCCCCTAGTCTCCACTAATCACCTTCTCAGTAGAGGATTAGCGGACTGCTCTATCTTTGATGACTAATTATACTAGTTTATACTAGTACATTCTGCAATAGGATTAAATGGATTTAAAACTTTAAAGTAAGGATTATTATTTACTGATTCTTGATAGTCTTTCATGTCTGTCTGTTATTGCTTTTGTTTGGGTTTGAGTACTTTTCAGTGACTATGACAAGATATATAGTATAATAAATACTGGTCCTAGGGATATCAGACTATATTAGATAGACTTACTAGATTTAGATAAATTACTAGGCAGAAAGAAAACTAAATGTGAAATGTCACATTTTTGTGTGTAAATATTGACCATAACATATAAATATTGACCTTAATTTAATAAAAAAAAATATATATAAAATCTCTTAATGTTGTTGTATGGCTAATATAATTTTTTCATACAAAAGTTAAAATTGGGGGTTTTGTCCGATTAGGGTTTTGTCCACTGGGGTTTTGTCCTACACCCCCCAGCAAGATATCCTGGCCACAGGCCTGCTATTTAACATATCATTATACAGGTATGCCTACCACTTCATATCCCAGAGTTGGCCACCCACTATATTGCAATGAGGTATAAATCTTGAACTGTTGTATTTCTTTCCTTGTATCGGGGTGGGGGGTTCAAGGATATGCATTTCATAATAGAACAACCATAAATATTTTAAACAGACTAATTATTGAATCACTCATCAACATTCATTAGCACAAGCATTGCATAAGCAAGGTCCTGTTTTTATTTCAGTTCATCAAATGTTCTTACAACTTTTATCACCATTATATGTTGGGGTTTGAAAACACATTTCCTTTGACTGAATCATTAGATTGTATATTGTCTATTGGGATTAATTTGACAAAAGTTGATTTTTAAATATACTAAATAATATTAAATAAAGAATATCTGTTGTATGGTCAAATATGTATAGCTTCTCAGAATCTCCAAGATTTGAAGAAGTGTCAGACAACAGAAATAGAAACTATGTTGCCATTCAAGAGATACAGCTCATTCACTTTCAATAACATTGTTGCTTTCTACATGTTCAAGAGATATTTTTCATCATCATTGCCTTTAAGAGATATTACACACTGGAGATTCAATCATTGGAACTCTCGGGGGTTTTGCCCAAAGAATTGGAACTCTCGGGTCGGCAATGCTATTCATCAGGTAAACATGGCAAATTTGAAGCGAAAATTGCTGCCCAGCGATAAAACTTTGCCCGAGTTGGAAGAGTCATTAGTGTACGTACTTCAAGGTACCCACCAGTTGGTGATCCGTATAGTTAGGAATCTTCGGAGTGACGTAAAAGATGCGTTGGCGTCTGTAGTTTACTGGCGATCGAAGCTCCACAAATCCGCTAGCCACACATGCCTTCGAACTTCGAACTTTTGGCGCTAGGTCGAGTGTAAACGGGCATTAATAAATTCCAGTCCTGGCTTTATCTTCACTGCACACCATCAACAAACGTATAGCACACCTTGGTTTGCAATCAAATTATCAACTGTCGAACGTTGTTTCGCCCTCATGGATCTAGTTCAACATTATCATTCGGTAAACGAATCTAACGGGTGGGAATCATCATACTCTCAGGTGATCACGTCAAAATATTTTCATATTAGCCATTTTCCTGCTCAATCATCGATTATTTATCGATCACACCGTATATCCTCCTGGATGTATGTTTAAGATGCAAATTTTATGAGGCTTGAGGGTATGTGTAATCGTAATTATTCGTAAACCAAAGGTAATGTGCTAATAATTGACATTCATAATAAAAATTGTGTGCATCTTCGCATGACTGTCAACAACTTGATTCTCAATTAGCCAACTTTCCTGATTTTTTACCTCGATGTCCTGTTGGGACAATTGAGAACTGTTGACCACTTATATCTGCGCTTATCCACATTTTTTTTTATATATTCAGATTTCATTTGGAAATATGCAGTAGTTTATAATGAGGGACCAGCTTAATATTGTTTCTTCGATCTTCATAAGTTGGCGTATTTCATGGCTTAAGTTTCTGGGGTATATCATGGTGTAAACGATCAATTCAATTTCAGTATGAAATTTCTGGCTACATTACATGTACTTCAACAGTAAACGAATAATTGGCTTCTGGATTTTGGCTATTGGATATGGCTTTTGAATCACTTGAAGAATAATACCATTTACTGATTTTAGGCTTGAACAAACAAAGCGCCATTGAAAAATGCACCGAGCCTGCATGATGATTGCCCAAAGCACCATAGGCCCAGATGACCTGTGCCCGACAATTTATCTTTAGATACATGTACTCTTGTACTTTATTTGCACTATTATATCCGAAGGCTATAAGGCACCACATATAGAAAACAAATATAAACATATACATGTACATAAAGAACATACGTACATAATAACGGGATGTGGGGAGATTTCAGCAAAAGAAAAGAAGAACACTATGATATATAGTATTTATGGTTTTGGGAGAGAATGACGAAGTGGGTAATCCTTTATTGCAAAAATATCATGCGAATGGTGCCCTTTATCCTTCTCTAATTGTACCGATAGAAATTTCAACGATTGCCTGTCGTTGGCAATTATATGACTTTTATCATATTATATCTTGCTGGAATTAGCTCAGAGTATCGTCTTTGAAACTGTGGAGACGATCATATCTCCATCCCATTGATATTCATGACAGTGTTGAGATCAGCTGGAACTGTCAAAATTATGAGGCTGGTTCATAAACCCAGGTGCACATGCTATAGTGCCATACATTCTATACAATGGTTCTTACGAAGTAAAAATGGTGTGTGTTTGTCTTTGGGGTGTTCCAAACTTGAGAGGATAAACAACCAGGCGAATTAGGTACATGTATGCTTCTTATTTCACATGAAATGTCTATTGATTTAATTTGCATCGGTCCTAAATTGGTTGACGTCAGTCTGGAGCAGTCAGTTCTCAATGATTAACTTACACCATGAGCCAAATTACGAGAACGAATTGAACACTATAAAGAGAGTTATACATGTACATGTAGTTCCAACGAGTTCCTATACAGAAATATTGCAGCTGCCACATTCGCGACGTGAGCAAATAAAAAAATAAAGCAGATGGTGTAGAGAATTTAATTTACCAAACCAAGTTTGCAAAAGATACTGCCAGAGAAGTCCAACCAAACCTAGCTCACGAGGAGATCAGTGCATGACCACGTATGGTTCGTGGAACAATATGACAACACACGATAATCGGCATGATAATTTCTTCCACACATTTGATAAATTTGAAACTACCGGAAAACATAAATTCGACAATGCAATAATACATGCATGCTGTATTCATCCAGTAGTGGCTTTGTGGAGCGTCGCCAGTAAACCCCAGACGTAAACGCACTCTTTACGTTACCCCGAAAGATTTCGAACTATATGGATCACTAACTGGTGGGTGCCCTGAGGAATGTACACTAATGGCATTTACCCCTCAGGCCAAGTTTTATCGCTGGGCAGCAATTTTCGCTTCGAATCCACCATTTTTACCCTATGAATAGCGTTGCCGACCTGAAAGTTCCAATTATTTCGGCAAAACCCCGAGATCGAGTTCCAATGATTAAATCTCCAGTGTGTATTATCAACATTGTAGCCTTTTAACAGATATTTTTCATTGACCATTATCAACTTTGTTGTATTTCAACATATACTTTCATTATCCTTTGTCAATATTATTGCCTTTCAAGAGATATTTTTTATCACCTTATCAACATTGTTACCTTTCAAGAAACACTTTTTATTAACCTACATCAACTCTTTCAAGAGATACATTTTCATGTATCATGTAACACAGTTTTCCAACTTAAGGATACAGAGCCCTCCTGCAGACAATTTTACACACCCTCTTGAATTTGTCTTTTTACAGCTAAAAGTAAGCCTCATAGCTATGATAATGTATATATCCATTGAAAGAGTACTTCTCAAGGATTCCAAATATATCAATTTGTTCACTATAAAAATATTTGTTGTGAAGATATTTGTATTTTAATCAAATTATTTTCTAAAATGAGCCTTTTTAAAATGGCTATTTCCAATAAAGTATTCCCCTTATCGTCACATACATCATCATTTCTGGTAGAAGACAACAACAGGAAATCCTTGTCTCAGTTTTTTAAGTTTTGGTCTAGTTCCTGTTCTATTGACTTTTAATGGAAAATTTCTCTATAAAATCGCGTAACTCCCAGTGTTAACTTTGAAGCTGAATTAAAAACAAACTATTATAAGTATCGAAATTCTGAGACACAGATAAGGAGTACATAGTGTATCAAATAATCACACAAAATTTCAGATCTCTAAGATAAGCACTTTTCCAGAAATAAACCATGTCCATATAAATTAGGTGAAAAAAAAGAATAGCAGAAATCGATCGAAAAGGCAAAAAGGCGCTTAGGTAGTCTGGAATTTTGCAATTGACGCTAAAATTTTATACTGAGACATTTTTTTTTCAAATGGACATCAAAGTATTGAGGGATAATTATTTTAAAAAATTATAGGTTGGTATAGTTACAAAATAGTATTTTTAATCAGATTTTAACGTACAGAAATGACTGGAACTCATTCGACAAGCTTGTTTCACACCTTGACGGTCACTACTCGACGGGTTGTCCGAGTAAACTGTCAGTGCATTATGAGTAGATGTCACAACCCTTTTGTATCTAAAATAGCCGCCTCAATACACACTGATCACACCGATTTCATTCATTCATTCATTCACTGGTCACATAAAGTGCTAAACGATTTCTGAAAGTGCAAGCCGGACAATGCCTAAATCCAAATCCTGACAGCTCCATCGAGGAAGACCAGGTCCGTCGGCAGAAAATGGTTTATTACTCCGAGTACGTTTTCGTCCCATTCTGAAATTGCTATGTAGGCTACTGGTTGTAGATGAAGTTTTAGCTCTTATGTTTTACTTTATTCTAATCATTACACGTAAAATATACTGTATATATATTTTTTGTATGGCTAACTGGATTAGGTGTAGCATGAAGCCTACTAAGACTTAGTAGTAGGCTCCATGGGCGAAGGGACAAAACGTACATATCGTAAGACCGAAAATCAAATAACTGTTGATGGTCTGTTGACATTTCTGTGAATGTATGTTTTAGATTATTAGCTTAGGAAACCGGAAAGGTAGATAATATTTCATCCGTCGGCCCACGCTTTGCAGCAAGTCAAACAAAACAGGCGATTTCCTGGTTAGTCTAAAGCAGTTACCTTCACAATACACAAACGACCAACAGGTTAATCGACTGTCAGCGGGGGGACTATAAATCTGTTTAATTTTCACACCTCTAAAAGTAATCGAGATGAGGAACTCAGAAAAATAAATTCAAACCTAAAATTACACAATTTAGAATTGAAATTTAAAAAAAAAAAAAATTCAAGAGAAGGAAGATCTAATTTCGAACATCGAATTTGGGTAATAAAAAAAAAATGCCCGTTTTCTTCAGCCAGGAGGACTCTGTATCCTTAAATAGGATTCTGCAAAAATTAGTAGTACCATATATGGATATAATGGTGGTTTAAAATTGTTCCCTGTCAACATATTGGATGCATCAGCAGGTTAGGGCTCTCTAGAATGGGGGGAAAAAGGTCATTTTTGCTCAATGAATCAGTTCACATAATGAATTCAGCAAAATCCTCTTAAGGTGCACATAGTAAAAAAAAAAAATTGTCATCTATTATATAATGGGCCAAATATTTCTGATGCTGTTGACCATATATTGACCAGTTCTTCAAATGACAAATTAATTTTAGAGCATGGAACAATAGATAAATTAATGAACCTGAAGCTTTGAAACATTGGTAAAGAAGGAATCAAAAGTTATTGAGCAAAAACGACCTTTTTTACCTCCATTTTATAAACCGTGTTCACCCTTACCAGTTCAAGACTGGTTCTGCTAGGCATATTCATTGTCAAGATGGTTGATCTGTAGCCGAGATAAAAGCAAAGCAATAAATGTGAGCAGCTCTGGCACAAATGCCTGATTCATGATAGAAGTAATTGCACAGGCCTCCGCTAGATGCCACCAGCGTTCACAGTGTTACGTCTCGGGCTCAATCGTTTGTCCTTGTTATCGCGTCTGCTCAGCTTGTAAATTGAAGCAGGCAAACAGCATGGGTGTTCTGTTGTGTTTGCAACAGACGGTCTCTTATTTTGGAATGATAGTGAACATACATAATCTTCAAATTTATGTGCCCATTGTGAGTAAATTAGACTGCGTACCCCATTTTTTCTAATTTTTCGAACAGCATTTTTAGACTTTGAAGCAAAAAAAATCCATCTTTATGTCAACTGAGGGTAAATTCTGTGACATGGATATGTTATTTATCCCAAAAACTGAAAAGATAGCTAGTGAAATTTGTAGAATGTTAGCAGAATTTCTCTCCACAATATCCTTAAGTTATGCTGTCTGAATAATTAGAAGAAATAGGGTAAATCATTTTCAGCTATAAACATGGGTGTAACATGGGTGTAACATGGGTGTATAAACATGGGTGTAACATGGGTGTAACATGGGTGTATAAACATGGGTGTAACATGGGTGTAACATGGGTGTATAAACATGGGTGTAACATGGGTGTATAAACATGGGTGTAACATGGGTGTAGGTATACTCCACAACGTTTGATGTTCTGTGCACATGTTCAACATCGTTTTTCCTATGGCTGAGCAAAATCTATGGCATGTATTTCTGTAAAAATTATTCAGGGGCAGACACAGGCCTTATTTTATACCCTTATAGGGCGCCCAAAATAAACGAGGTCTAAAAACGCCCAAATTAACAAACGAAAAACGCCCAAATTAGACGAAGAAATTCAGGTATTTTAGTTTATTATGCAGCAAATTTATGTCTTGTATTTAATTTTGAGATGGTTTACGCACGTTACGCAAATTGATATAACCTCGTATGGAAATTCATTGTCTGGAAATGCGTCTGATGCGTTTTAGAGCCTCTGAGAACGTCTAGCGGCTGGGGCCCTAGGCGGGCTCCAGACCCCTAGGCAGGCCCCAGACCCCCGACCAAAAAAAAATTTCGGTTCGCCACGCTCGGCAAAACTAAAAAGGTGCCCAAATTAAAAAGCTGTATCTGCCCCTGCTATTGTTAAATCTACCTGCTCATGGGCTGCTTCCCCTACAGTTGCATTATTTATATGGTGTAATACATTTCTTAGTTCATTTTTGCTACGGCGTTCAAAATCTACATGGCAAGCATTTCTCTAAAAACAATGGACACATGAATTTATCTTTTAGTACTTATGCTCTCCATCACCTGAAAATAAAAGACTGTCCACTGCAAATGTGCATTAAACATGGCATACATGTAATGCCCAATCTAATCGCCTGCTTCCACTTGCAAGCCCAGCAGATGCCATAAAAGGAATAAACCGGTTTGGAGAGCCCAAACTTGTGACATAACACAGAGGAGAATTGTCCAATTACTTATATGAGGAAGCCCGCATTACTGAGCAAGATAATAATGAAAAAATTATGGGATGAACTGACCTTCGACCTCTTCAAGACACTTGGTCCTTTCTGCCTTCTCTTTCATTAACTTTGGAATGAGGATATCCCTTTCGACTTTCCTCAGAGTCTTATTGTTAGGATCTCCTGGAAAATAGGGACAATTCAACATCAGGATATCCTCCAAAATAGGAACAATTCAACATCAGGATATCCTGCAAAACAGGAACAATTCAATATCAGGATCTCCTGCAAAACAGGAATAATTCAATATCAGGATCTCCAGGAAAACATGAACAGTTCAAGGTCAGGATCTCCAGGAAAACAAGAACAATTCAATATCAGGATATCCAGGAATGAACAATCCAAGGTCAGGATCTCCAGGAAACATGAACAATTCAAAGTCAGGATCTCCAGGAAACATGAACAATTGAAGGTCAGGATCTCCAGGAAAACATGAACAATTCAAGTCAGCTTATATGAATGATCATCAGGATTTCATAGGAAACATGATCAATCCAAGCCAGCTTATATGGCCCATCATCAGGATCTCCTAGGAAACATGAACAATCCAAGCCAGCTTATATGGCCCATCATCAGGATCTCCTAGGAAATATGAACAATCCAAACCAGCTTATATGGCCCATCATCAGGATCTCCTAGAAAACATGATCAATCCAAGCCAGCTTATATGGCCCATCATCAGGATCTCCTAGGAAATATGAACAATCGAAGTCAACTCATATGGCCGATCATCAGGATCTCCTAGGAAACATGAACAATCCAAGTCAGCTTATATGAATGATCATCAGGATCTAATAATAGAACGTTTGCTCACGCGTAAACGTTGTACCCGCGCGTAAATTTATAACGTTTTCCGCACACGCAGTCTGCTGTCGTTTGGATTTCACTGGTGTTGGTCGTCTAAGGTAAGGCTTGTCTTTATTTCGCACAAATTTTCAGAAGTTAATATATAGTATAATATTTGTAAGATGTTTATCTAGCCACAGCAGAGCTAAATGCTGGACGAAGTCTGAGAAAAGCTTATCTACAGCACCCCCCATGGCATATCTGTCGGGGATTCTTTTTTTGAAAACATGAACAATTCATGTTAGCTTATATGACTGGTCATCAGGATCTCCTACACAGTTGCCTGGCCTCTGGTATATTGGATGGTAGATGTCTATGTATATTTTCAATAAATTATGAAAATTAATAAAAAAAAAAAATTATTTTCCTGAATGTTTTTCTCTTTCATCTTTACTCAAATAAAGTCATTCCCTTTGATGTCAAACTGAGTTACTACAGTTTTAATTCCATGATATAGAAAAAAAGACAAGTTCAGAATAGAACTGCTCAACACGGTCGTTTGAAAACGTCACCTCCCGCCCACTGGATTATCTGCCCCTGACCTACTATCTGCCCTTGAATACCACATGTATTCTCCGTGACTCGGTCGTTTTACGACTCCTGTCACCCAGGACGGGAGAGCGGACCAATGAAATTCCAGATTGGTCATTGGGCTAAAAATCGTGAGCAAACTAATGGGGATAATTTCGACCAATCATTGGGGATCATATTGTATAGCCGGGCACATACAGTGTTGGCAGGACAAACATTGCCCGATGTGGCTAAAAGTTGAAAAAGCCATTTTTTGGCGCGAAGAATGAATTTCTTTCCTCAAGAGAAGATTTAGATATTCAAACCATATACGTTCTGAAGGTAGGTCCACATGGGAAGAAATAAACGGATGGCATTTGGAAAGGGTAGGTTTTCGTTCATTTATGAGAACGTTTTCGAATGACTGTGTTGAGCGGTTCTATTCCGAACTTGTCTTTTTTTTTATGTCATATAGGTCAGGGTATAGTAGAAAATTAAAACTGTATTTTTATTTGAGTCAGATGAAAGAGAAAAACATTTATAAAAATATTAAAAATATCTATTCAAAGGCAAATTGCTCCTTAACTCCAACTGTTAGTTTACTCCTCGATTGTTCAACAAAGTTTCAACGACTACTCAGTAAAACAATGGACAGCCAGTCAACTTAATCCATTATGCTGCCATTGAAATGTGTCCTACAGAAGCTTACCTTTGGTGGTGTTCATTTGATGCGTGAGTAGATTGGTGGTGTTGATGAGTGGGTAGATTATAAGATTAAGTCAACCTTTTGCAGGATATGTCCAGATATCTCAGAAATATAACAGAATTCAATGAAGAAAATGCAAAAATAAATGTAGCACCTGTGAAGATCTTGAATGTAGAAATGTACCGTGAAATTTAAATAAAACACTGAGTTGCTGGGTCACAAAATCCCTCTGGGAAGCGACCCTCAAATCACAGTTTTAATCAATATTTAACAATAGGACATAGCACATACATGTACATTGTATGTAACGTTCATAAGGAAATGTTACATTTGTCAGTAAAATTTGATTTTTGTTTGGGGACGAGTTGACTCAAGGTTGGGGACGAGTAGACTCAAAGTTGGGGACGAATTGACTCGAGTTGGGGACGAGTTGGTTTGGGGACAAAATGACCTGCACCCTATCTATCCCAAAGGCCAGGCAACTGTGATCTCCTAGAAAACATGAGTGAGTAAGTGAATAGAATTTAACATTGCTTTCAACATTATTTCAGTCATATCACGACGAACCAACTAAGCACCACCCAGCCAAGTTGTGTTCATGAACAATTCAAGTTAGCTTACATGTACATGTATATGGTCGATCATCAGGATGTCCTAGGAAATATGACTGGGGGCTTCAAGGGTTATGAAGCGGAATAATTTTGATGTGGAATCACCAGAGATTATGAATGAGATAGTGGGGATTGGGGATGTGTGGATTTGAATTTCTTCTCTGTTATCCGACATTTCATGTCCATCTTTGAATCGTCTTGGATCATACAGACCTATCAAGTGTCACGCATTCGGCGTGAGACTCACGCATTGGGCTTCAATCTCACTTGTAAATCTCACGCATTCACCACTTCAATAAAATAATATGTAAAACACGAGTCTTTTGCTCAAAGTTGTCAGTGCCCGATGCACACGGCACACAGGAATGTCCTATGGGAATCACCGTCGCCAGTCGCCATATGATACGTTCTCGCTCTGAAACTGTTTCATCGGCTTCCTGTCATATCGGGCACCCGCCGGCCCTATAATATGCACAACGCCGTATCGGGAACCAGGCTGTCAAAAGGTCTGACACACAGTCAGATTTTTGACTTGCATGAAGCTATAACTTCCAATATTTTAACGATGGAGACGAAATTATGGCAGGTGCATTTTTTTGTCACATATACATCATGTATAAGGCCTATGCAATATATTTGGTGACAAATATCATATCGGCCTTCCAAAAATACAAGCAATATTCTTAATTCCATCAGCAAAACAATCAGAAAAAAACAAACGTTTTAGGTACCGGTATATCCCTCCTGTGTATAGGAGCACCTCCAATTGCAGGGGTCGAAATTTACACCTGTCTACCTGTCTCTGACAGGTAATTGTTGAAAGAGACAGGTAGAGAAATAAAGTACCTGTCTCTATTGACAGGTAGCCAATAATTTTGTTTTGGTGTTCAAAATATATCTTCAACAAAATTCATTCAAAACACCTGCTAATATTAAAGTGCAAGTAAACAAGGTGTCATTAATTTATTATTGTCTTGCAACATCTAAATTTGTCATTAATCTCAAGTTACATGTATGTGATAATTTCAACGATTGCATGTTCAGGTAATTGTTAAAGGTGACAGGTAAACATTTTGGTCACCTGTCTCGTATGACAGGTAAATTATTTTGAATATTTCGACCCCTGAATTGGAGTTGTCAATTATAGTCATTGATAGTAAACAAATAAAATAAAGACAATTGCAACCAATTCTGGGGATCAGCAGTCTCAGGTTGGGTTTAGGAGTTCGGTTCTTCTGTGATGTATTGAGTATGTGTAATGTCTCATTACCTTCTCACTCGTAGGAACACATCCGGAACAGGATAGGAATCGTTCTGGATTTACATGTAATATCAGAACTACAAATTTTTCCATATTACCAGATACGTCTAGTGCCTTAACTTTACACTCCGCACGAAGGTTTTCCATCAAAAGTGAAGAGTATTTATGCCGGATGTCTTTCAACGCAGGGCAAATCAGCAGGAAATGTGTCCGATCCTCCGTTCCACTCAAACACAGCTGGCACTGAGGGTTGACCGTATATTGGTTGAAAGCTGCCCTGTTTGCTTGGAGGGTATAGGACCCAGTGAGAATCCGAAGTCTAACTGGGAGTCGGCGGATATCTGCTGGGTTTGACGTCACAGAGGACAGAGCCACATGCGGCTTCCCGGGTGTACTACTCACTAGGTATCTAAGAGATGGATACATTTTTGCTCTGGTGGTCAGGAGATCTGTCCAATAGATGGTGACTGTCCTATTTACTATCCTCTTCCATTCCTGTTTAGGTGGTAGGTTATCCAACAACATGTGGATGGATGGAAGACTGTATTTTGCTAGTATCTTCCTGGTCAGTGCAAACCAGCTTCTCTTGTCGAGGCCCTTCTTGAAGACCTGTCGGATGACAATGTTGTGTAGGGCAGAATTTTCCATAGCTATGATGTTTCGCAGGCTTGTTAGCATGCGGATATGAAGTCGCGGCTCTATTGGTAATATTTCCAGGCGTATGAATGGTGCAGGATCACCAACTCTGTTCGGTAGTGACAGTAGTTCCTTTAATGTTTTCTTGTGAAATTGCTCAAGTTTACCAATATCGGTTTGAGTCAGTAGGAGCGTCTCTGTTCCGTGCAGTAAGATTGGGAATATGTACGTCTCTAGAAGATGTGAAGCGCAGAGTGGATTTAGGCCATTTTTGCCATGTAGCCCTGCACCCATAAGAGAGTACATGGCCCTTCTTGCTTTTTTATGTTTTCGTCGATTGTGAGCTTAGGATTTACTATAGTACCATCTCGATGTATCCCAAGGTGTACTGCAGATGTGGGTGTAGGAAGTTCTTGCTCATCGATCTTCAGGGTTAACTCGCCTACACAGGATTTGCTGTTTTCTGTGAGAACTACACTTTTTGTTGGCTGGAGTTCATAGAACTGGTTGTGACTATAATCAGAGGATATTTCCAGCATACACTGTAGATCTGTGTCAGTCGTGGCTACCAGAGCGACATCATCAGCACAGGTGGGGGCCCCACACCGTGTTATCCCTATACGAATTCCGTAAGTGGTACTTGCCAGGGTGGCCAGTAAGTTGTTAATGTAGACTTTGTATAGATCAGTTGAAAGGACTCCGCCCTGTCGTACTCCTTGTTCGATGGCTATTGGGTCTGACAGCATTCCGCACCATTTCACTTGTGTCTGTGCTCGATCATGGATGTCACGAATTAATAGCCACAGAGATCCATCAATGCCAGCAGAGTACAGTTTCCTGAATAGGCTTGGATGATGAACTACATCAAAAGCTGCTTTTGCATCCAGTAATGCTACATATGCCAGATGGAGCCTTGTTCCGTGTTCAAGGACGGCCTCTTGGAGTACCAGACTACTGAATAGAGGAGATACCTTCTGGGTAAAGCCGAACTGTAATGGGTGCTGCTCCCTCATCAGTGTATCCTGGATTCTGCTGCGAATTATGTTCTCCGGAATTTTTGTAACGACGGGTGTGACAGTGATACCTCTGTAATTTGCTGAGACAGATTTGTCGCCTTTGTTTTTGTATATTGGCGTTAATAGTCCTGATTTCATCGTGTCAGGAATTTTCCTATGGCGGAGGATTACATTTAGAAGTATCAGGATGTACTCGGTTACACGCTGACCCCCATACTTAAGATGTTCAGCTGTTAGGCCATGGGCATCGGGCGCTTTCCCTGAGTTGAGCTTAGAGACTGCATCATTAACTTCTGTTGATGAGAACGGGTCTGGGTCAGAGTCATATTTATTACACAAGTCTTTAATCAGGAGCTCATCAAACTCGTACTCATTTTTACGTGCACGTGCTCGTGTATGGAGTCAGTTTTTTCTGTGGTGAGGGTACTGAAGTGGGCTTGCCATCCCTTGGGGACATCGTCACCTGAGTAAGACTGGTCACCATCATTTAGTTTAGTGAGTTGACTGGGCTGTACTTTCCGCTGAGACTTTACCAGGCGATAAAGAGGTTTTTATCCTGGGACTGAGCATCCATTATAGATTGTAATTTTAGGTCCTGGTTCACAGCAGCAGCTTTTCTTTGCATCCGCCGGACATCAAGTTTAGCTTGCCTGCGTTTTATAACCAGAGAGTCAGTCGGGTCGCATGGGCAGCCAGCACACTTCCATTCATGATGCACTCGTTTATTTTTCGAGACTGCTTCGGCGATTTCTTCATTCCAGAGAGACCTATGCCGAGTTGATGGTGGTTTTTGTGACTGAGAAGAGGCTTGTAAGGCTTCAGATGTCAGAACACTACATATCTTGGAGTAGATCATATGAATGTCACATACTGTCCTGCAGACTGGATTTGATCCGTTGAGACAAAAGTTCTAACTGTTCCTGATATTCTCGCTGGTCAACCTTACTCCATTGGACTTTCAGGCAGACATCTTGGACCGGTACCTCTTGATATTCATTGTCAGCTATGGCTCCATTCCTAGTAGGTATGTATATTGAAGTGAAACGTTTTTACTTCTATACGTGGGATAATGGATGTTTCAGATCCACAGAGTGCGCAGGGTCCCCAAGACAAACTGTCAGGCTACTGGGAACGCACTCGGGCACTGATCCTGGCCAACGAGGGAGTTCGATTCAACCTGTCACCTTGTCTGGATCAAGGAGGTTGAAAAGGAAGACCTGTAATGACAACCAAAGCAAATTAATGCAATACTGACATATAATTCTTTGAGCAGGTATACAGGATTCAAATCGTGGTAGCGTACAATCCCTGCAAAGAAGATCCCTACTCTATGAATTATCTGTACTCTTATAGTTATCTTTAACCGAAGTTCAATAGAAAATATATACAAAATATATATAGCCCTAGCTATAACGCGAGCAGGCCTGGTCACAGCCACAGTCTGGTCACGACCGGTTCTCTCATGGATGGGTCCAGCTTCTATCTTCCTTCCCCAGGGCTTTGTAGTAGGATCCAGTGTCTATCGTCCTTCCCCAGATATACGTGGAAAGGTCCAGCGTCTGTCTTCCTTCCCCAGGTCTTCGTTCACTCCAGTATGGATGAACACCGCGTCGTGTCTCGTCTTACACGACCTGGCCCTCCCGTGATTATGTCCGACGTGTGTCTTCCTTCCCCCGGTCTTCCTCCCTCGGGTGGTATGGACTTCTCGTCGTCGTCGTGTCTCGTCTTACACGACTAAGCCCCTCCAAGCGTTGATAACCGCCAATGGATGCGGACGGCCTGGGCACGACAGTACTATCACAGTACAAAGGCTTCTACGGCACCGGCCCGTCTCTCTGTAACACCGCAGGACTATTCAACTGCACGGCTCACCACAGTAGCAGACAGCACCCCTCGTAGGAATACACCCCCAGGCTTCAGCGACCCCGCTCACGGCGACTCACTCCGCGGCCCCGCTACAAGGACGAATCATCAAGGCTGGAGTTACGGCTACACGGTCCACATAGGATCGGACATCAATAACACACGGTGGATAGGCAGGCACCTGGTCTAGTAACCCTCTCCCTATACTACTGTATGGGCACCTGGAATCGGCACCCTCCTTCTATACTACTGTATGGTCAACTAGTATAGGAACCCTCCTTCTATACTACTGTATGGTCAGTTGACCCTTGAACCCTCTCTCTATACTATGGTCAGTTGACCCTTGAACCCTCTCTCTATACTACTGCAGGGTCTTCCGCAATAGATGGGCATCAGGTCTAGGATTCCCCCTCTATATACTACTGTATGAGACAGTAGTAATCTATCATTGGCCGTGAATTACTCAATATATGTACAGGGTGGTGAGAGACTATGCTTATGGAAGCGTGAATGGATAATCGTTTATCGTACGATTGACTGGGTAGGTGTATATATATCAAGCTATAGGCTCGAACCTATAGCTTGTGGGTGTTAGCGTGAATGTATTTCAACCCGTGGGTTGTGGTTTAAGTACATGTGTGCATGAATAATTGTTTATGTAGGAACTGTGTATGATATGTTTTAGCTATATCTTCTTCACAGGGACTCGCATCCCTTACCAGATACAGCTCAATAGATACACTAACCACAGCGCAATCTTTGAACAACTGTGCGATACGGTTGAAAGCAAAGAGAGATGCGGCTAATGTATGGCCATGCTATCGACTCTAACGCCGTTAGTTAATTCCCAGAGCTGAGCCCGTACTAGCGTACGGTAGAGATAAGAATAACCATTGGCGATAATTGTCTATACTCTTAACTTCCAGCGCAATATCCGTTCAACTGTGCGATACGGTTGAAGGCGGATAGAGATCGAAGCAGAGTAAACACAGCCCGGACATGTAAGTGTGTGTAAATGTATGCAATGATGATGCTATAATATTCGGCGGCCTGGTCCCGGCACAAATTCGGCGGCGGCACAAATTCGGCGGCGGTACTTCTCCAATTCGGCGGCGGCCTTTCTCCGGCCCGGCAATGTATTGGATTTCTTCTCCCCAATAGATTTTGCGTGTGCTCTCACCTCGATGTTTCTGCTGGTCTGCTTCGTTTCAGCGAGAGTCCGGCTTATATAGGGCTACCGCTCTTCTGTGGATAAAGGTAGAGACACGTCGTCGAAGATGACAGCGCTCTCTTTATTGTCACTTACACCACTTCCCGATCAGTTTATCTGGACTTCGCTGGATAAATATGGCTATGGAGGAACAAACCATAATTCATAACGGACATAACTGGTAAATCTCAGCTTCCAACTCTCTCTAGTTAATTCACACGATGACCGCAAAGTTCACTGTCCCTAATCTGCATATTCACTGGAACCGACTTCCGGATTCCTGACTGACGTCATCCCACAGCGAAGCGAGTAGCTCACTAGGGTCCCTATTACCGTCCCGACTGGTCGTTTGAGATAACTTCACCGGGATTTCGAGGCATTGTCTGTCTCACGGATTATCATAGTTCATTCCAGGAAAATTACAGCGTTGAATTCCATCAGGTAAGTCAACCGCACACATAAACACAATGTAACTTTCGATTTCACAGTAGTCACGTGTCAGAACACAAGCAGTGGCTGATTAAAAGGGATCCCAAGGGGTCGCTGTCATTCTGCACTTTCGTTACAGAAGCAATAAGGAGCGGAGTCAGGACTGTAACAAGTGTAATACACTGTATGCGAGTACTACCCTCTGGAGTGGGTCGGACAACATGTGATAGAGATTTCCTCCAAAAGACTGCTACCCCTCCATATCCTCTCGGTTTTTGCAGGGCAGTGATGGGATTGTAACGGTTACCCGGTTGTGTAGGGAACAGTTTGAATCAGGAGCGTGTACTGCCGCTGGAATGTGGAAGAACGACCTTGACCCGTGTCGTCCGCGTTGAGCAAGGCAGATTTCGGAAATGCATTCCCCTGTATTTCTCGCTTACCAGAGCGAGTTGGAAGCTGATATTTAACAATTACGTCAGTTATGAATTATGGTTTGTTCTTCCATAGCCATATTTATTCAGCGAGGTCCATATAAACGGTTCGGGGAAGTGTGGTGTAAGTGACAATAAAGAGGGCGCTGGCATCGTCGACTTGTGCTACCTTTATCTGCAGGAGAACGGTTCTGTTTCTACCTTTATTCACGGAAGAGCGGTAGCCCTATATAAGCTCGGACGAACGTAGAGAGCGGGGTCAGACGAGAAATAGAGGGCTGGAGAAACACGTCCAGGTACAGCCTGTAACTTATTGATTTTCGGCATAATTTACGGTTGGGCGTAAATGCAGTCGTTTTTGGCCTGGGAATCTAAAAGCTTGTACAATCCGGTAATTAGTTTAACCTGTAAAAACACGCCAATCCAATGAGAATTTGCCGGCTCGCATTTTCGGTGTGGAAACGTGTTTGTGGTTATACTATAGTTTAGGGAACACGTCCGACTGGCGTGTTGTATGTGCATGTAGTTGGGGGTATTCTATAATACTGTAATGAGACATGCGTTTGCCTGTAGCACATTTGGGCAACTCGCATGGTCTAACTTCAGTATAAAATAGGGCTTTAGTGTCTATACCAGTAGGTTGATAATTTCGACAATATTGCTGTGCTATCTCGCTGCACTGGGACTTAAGCCACAATATTTGTTGATCTTCTTGACCGTGTAGCGGTATATGACTATAGTCAGGAGATTCCCTCCCTCCCCAGAAGTATACAACTGCACTAAATACAGAGATACATCAACCAAGTTTCCCCCTGCCATAATCCTACAACGTGTCGTGGAGCCTGTTTATTCGTCGCCGACAGCCGGGCAACGCTTTACGGGACGGAAACGGTCGCAGTATTACAGCCGGCGGGGCGAGGCAAGACACAGGCGGGCGAGCCATTTTCGTCGGGAAACATCGATAAACTGGGCCGGGCGCTTTGGGAGCAGGAGAGGCCGCAGACAGTTACACAGACGGCGTATAGCTGGCCATAGACAAGTTACAGATACAGCTTACAGATTCAACTGGGAGGACATGTGTCTTTATCACACATACGAGCAGATAAAGACGCACAGATCACAAACAGTACAGTACCAGTCCAGCCAGACCGATCACCATTATACCGTCGAGAAAGATACAGCACACAGCACACAAGAAAGATACAGAACACAGATTCCACCAAGAGGAATATGTGTATTTATCACACATACAAGCGAATAAAGACACACAGATTATAAACAGTACAGTACAAGTCCAGACATACAGCTCACAAACTATACCGCAAAGCAACACAGAACACAGATATTACAAGAAGGAGACGTGTATTTGTCACACGTTAAATAAAGAAACACAGAGCACAGGTTATACAGTCAAGAAAGCCACAGATCACAGATCCCACAGGGAGGATATGCGTATTTATCACGCATAAAGACACGGTGCAGGTGGGCTCACTTTACCGATGTAAAAGCGGTAACAAGATATACAGATTCCAGTAGGACACGTGTATTTATCACACGTTACAGAAGGCGGGCTGCCTTTTACCGATGTAAAAGGGGTAACAAAGTTTACGGACTGTACGGTCAAGCCCAGGGCATAGATTACAACGGCAGTCTACGGACCGTACGATGTTTCATCGGTACCAGATGAAATAGTAATAGCACATTATATACCCATGTAATTGTCCTGACGGTCACGGAAGTGGGCCGTGATACTTACCTGAGAGATCGTCGTGACGTGTGTAGTCACAGGCGGGGCTATAGACGGGTCGCAGCAGCCGTAAGGGTTGAGACGCCGGGCTATACTTACCTGTGCGGGAAGCAGACTGGTGAGCTGACAAGTTACGGTCAAGCTCCGACGACTAGGGGTGAAGTACACGCCGAGTTGCCACGTCTCTGGAGAGAGCGTCACTGCCGTGACGTTCCAACGCCTGAGGGTATCTGTATATTGGGGAGAACGTTACCGCGTAACGTTCCAACGGGCCTTGACGTTTCAACGACTGGGCGACGTATCTGGAGAGAGCGTTATATCCTTAACGTTCCAACGACTGGGTGCCATCCCTGGAGAGAGCGTTATATCCTTAACGTTCCAACGACTGGGGTGCCATCCCTGGAGAGAGCGTTATATCCATAACGTTCCAACGACGGAAGAGAAGGGCCAGCAGCCAGGCCGCCCTTATCCCCAGAAGAGAAGGGCCAGCAGCCAGGCCGCCCTTATCGCGCATTAAAGCACTATATTAACTATAAAGTTATATGCATACACTCTCATATATATATTATTGCCATATAACATCAAGCTTAAACTGCACACATTATCTTCTATTATCCACATATACACCAGGGATACGTTAACGTTATATGCACACACTCTCTCAGGGGCACGTATCCGTGAACCTTATGTGCACACACCAAGTGTACGTATCCGTGAACCTTATGTGCACACACCAAGTGTACGTATCCGTGAAACTTATGTGCACACCCCAGGTGTACGTATCCGTGAACCTTATGTGCACACACCAAGTGTACGTATCCGTTAACTTGGGTGCACACATCCTCTCACATCACGTGTATATATACATCAAGGTTATTTGCATACACTCTCCTAGTGCCTGTACATATATGTAAATATCTTAACGTTACATCTCCTTAGACATTCTGTCTAAGTCACGCGGTTCTACGCTATTATTTGTAACCGCGTATACTATTTGTGCAGAATATACCATAATAGACCTTTACATCAGCGTCAGTCATCCTTGTAGGGTTGTGATCATCTCTTCGAGCCCCGGATCCCTACTAGTGAAGGGGTTAACGACGGTGACGGCCAGAATGCCAGTGGGCAATCCCGGTTATTGATTCGTTTGCTTCTAAACACTACGACTGGTCCTGCTCGTACACGTTACACGGAGAAAACTGGTGGCAGCGGTGGGATCTGGCCTGATCTACAACAGAAGAGAACAACCGACTACTAGAGATGACCGACAACGACATGCCGACAACGCCATTAACCATGAGTTCCCCGGCGACAACACCGAGACGTCCGGGCATGGCGGGTCTACGGGCTATCCTACAGGGGAGAGGGCTATCGAGGATACCTGTTCCAGCCACTTTGAGGCCAGTAGAAGCACCGTCCGAGCTGTCAACGCCCGCCATCGTCGAGACTGAGACTTCGTCGACTATCCGGGTGCTACTAGAGGGCCTCAAAAGCTTACAGGCAGAGATGCAGACGATGCGGGCGACCTTCAATCAGACGATGATGGGAGCCCCAGCGCACACGTCCACGCCCAGGGCCGAAGAGGGTACTACCAGAACCCCCATAGACCAGCCTGTACGGGAACAGACGATTTGCGACCGGGTCGCAGAAGGGCGCCATTCAGCGGCTGATACCAGTGGGGGAGCCACAGTCACGACCATCCCTGTTTCCCGTAAGACATTGGTTAAGGCTTCGACCTACGATGGAAGTATGCCCTGGAGAGATCACCTGGTACATTTTGAATATTGCGCAGCCTTAAACCAGTGGACGCTGGAAGAGCAGGGACAGCACTTGGCCGTATCCCTGCGGGGGCCAGCACAACAGGTTCTCTCTAGTCTGAAGATGAAACCAGGGGAGGCAAATTTCACCTGCCTACGTGATGCCTTGGAGAGACGCTTCGCACCCCCTAATCAAACGGAGCTGTATAAGTCCAAGCTTAAGTCAAGGCGACGACTGAGGGGAGAAGATCTACCCGAACTGGGCCAAGCTCTGGTGAGACTCAGCCAGATGGCCTACCCCGACGCCGGTGATGAGGTCCAAGACACCCTGGCCCGTGACCAATTCTTTGAGGCAATTGAAGAAGACTTACGGTTCAAAGTCTGGCAGTGCCGCCCGAAGTCCCTAGACGAGGCTGTACATGCAGCAGTGGAAGTAGAGGCCTTCCAAGACGCCCAGCGGAGACGTCCTGATCCCACGGCAAGGGCCGCTGCAGGGGAGGACAAACCGGCTGACGTTCCAGAGGATGATGAGGAAGAGGAGGCCCGACGTCGAGCAGAGATTGCTACCCTGATGGAAGAATTTAAGAGGCGCTTCCCAGGACGGGGACGCTCAAGTTCAAGGCGGGGGCAGAGAACGGGACGACAACCACGACGGGGATGTTGGAGGTGCGGAGAAGACGGCCATTTTCGGGCGGCGTGCCCTAGACATTCACCCTCCCCACCCCCGAGACGACCGCCCGGGTCCGGGAATCCACCAAAGCCCCAGGGACCCAAGCCTGCGCTTCATAACCAGGGAGAAGCGGGGATATACCTACCCGCGTCCATCGGACCGGTGAAGGTGATGTGCTGTGTGGACTCCGGAGCATCTATCTCCTTGATCAGCCGCCGGATATGGGAACAGCTTGACCCAGATGTGAAACCAGTCCTTCGAGACTCCCGGTACCAGTCCATCAAGGTAGCTGACGGTTCCCATATGCCTTTACTCGGAGAGGGAGACTTCAGGATATCGATCCAGGGGACGGTGTGGAAGCACACGCTGGTTGTGGGAGACTTGTCCATCGACGCCATCTTGGGGTACGACTTCCTGTATCGCCACGGCTGTATACTTGACGCGAGAGGGCATCGATTGAAGCTGGGCGGCAAGTACCTGAAATGCGAGGTTGTAGGAAGTTTTGATTGCTATCGTTTGGCCCTGGCTGAGACCATCACCATACCGCCTAGAACTCAGATGCTCGCCCCGGCCAGGGTGGAAGACGCACCGCCGGGGGAGATTGGACTAGTAGAGGGGGAGCTCGCATTTACGGAGAAGACCGGCCTAGTCCTGGCGAGAACACTCTCTCGAGTTGCATCTGATGGTAGTGTGCCTATTCGTATGCTGAACGCTTCCGACGAGTCCACAGTCATTCACGCTGGTACCTTCTGCGGTAGTATGTCCACACTGGGTGATGTTCCGGAGGAACCTACAGAGCCGAGGGCGCGGACGACGACCCTGCCGGCATATATGCGGCCGGCGTTGGAGAAGTCCAAGGATGGCCTGAGTGCAGCCCAGCTGAGGGAAGTTGAACAAATGCTGAATAGACACGCTGGTTTGTTTGCGGCCGATGACGATGACCTGGGACGTACTACCAGGGTGCAGCATCAGATAAAGACGGGGAGTGCACCCACGATTCGTATTCCACCTAGAAGACCGCCCCTTCATGCTCGATGGGAGATCGACAAGCAGGTTGATGAGATGTTACGACGAGGTGTGGTCGAGCCCTCCGAGGGACCGTGGTCGGCCCCTGTCGTCCTGGTGAAGAAGAAGGACGGGAAATCTAGATTCTGCGTCGATTACCGGGCCCTGAATGACGTCACAGAGAAAGACGCATATCCTCTGCCAAGGATCGATGACAGCCTTGACGCACTGAACGGGGCACAGTGGTGGTCTACCCTGGATTTGATGTCCGGATACTGGCAAGTTGAATTGGCGCCTGAAGATCGATGCAAGTCCGCGTTTTCCACCCGGAAAGGCCTGTACCAGTTCCGTGTTATGCCATTTGGGCTGTGCAACGCCCCAGGAACCTTTGAACGCCTGATGGAAGCAGTATTGGCCGGTCTGCACTACGAGACGTGCCTCATTTACCTCGACGAAATCATCGTGTTCGGGAAGACGTTTACCGAGATGCTGGCCAACTTGGAGGTGGTGTTCCAGAGACTACAACTTCATGGGCTTAAGTTGAAACCCTCCAAGTGTGTCATTGGCGCCCGGAAAGTCACCTACCTGGGACACGTCGTGTCCGGCGCCGGTATCGAGACGGAACCGGAGAAGGTCCAGGCTGTGAGAGATTGGCCCACCCCAGTCTCCCAGACCGAGGTACGGAGTTTCCTCGGATTGTGTAGCTATTACCGGAGGTTCGTCAAAGACTTTGCGACCGTGGCAGCGCCCCTGCATCAACTTACCCAGAAGGAGAAGAGCTTCGTGTGGACCGACGATTGTCAGATCGCATTTGAGACCCTGAAGGGGAAGATGATAGCGGCGCCCATCCTAGCCATGCCCGACATGTCCAAACCGTTTATCCTGGACACGGATGCCAGCGGCTGGGGCATCGGAGCCGTTCTGTCCCAGGAGATCGACGGACAGGAGAGGGTGGTGGCCTATGGCAGCAGGGTACTCACCAAGGCTGAGAAGGCATACTGCGTGACCAGGCGCGAACTCCTGGCGGTGGTCCACTTCATTAAGTCGTGGCGGCACTACCTCCACGGGAAGAAGTTCCTACTGCGCACCGACCATGGGTCCTTGAGGTGGCTCATGAGATTCAAAGAGCCGGAGGGGCAACTCGCAAGGTGGATCCAAGCTCTGTCGACCTATCAATTTGACATCGTCCACCGACCAGGCCGTAAGCATCAGAATGCTGACGCGATGAGCAGACGTCCGTGCAAGCAGTGTGGTCGTTCCTCCGAGACCGAAGACGGAGAGACGGCGGCGGCCCGGGCGGTGACCATATCTCCACCCAACGAGGACTTTGCAGCGGCCCAAGCTGCAGACCCCGAGCTACTTCCGGTGATTGAATGGGTGAAGGCTGGTACCAGACCTCGGTGGGACCTGGTCTGTCAACACAGCAGGGTAACAAAAGCGCTGTGGGGAGAATACGACGCCTTGTCCCTGGAAGCAGACCTCCTGGTGCAACGTTGGTATGACTCGCGAGGCCGGGAGAAGGCCAAGTTACTGGTGGTCCCGAGGGCCCTGCAAAAGAGGATACTTAAGGAATGTCATGACAGCCCGACTGGAGGACACCTGGGGGTGTTTAAAACGTTGAGGAAGGTGCGACAAGCATACGCCTGGGTTGGCCTGCAGCGTGACGTTCGACAGTGGTGCCGGAGCTGCGACACGTGCAGTCGGAGGAAGCAGGCCGGGAAGAAACCCCGGGGACAGCACCGCGGGATGATGACGGGATGCCCCGGAGAACGTATCGCCGTGGACTTGATGGGTCCTCTCTCCCTGACGACGAGAGGAAATCTGCATATTGTGGTTATCTGTGACTATTTCACGAAGTGGGTGGAGGCTGTGGCACTTCCGGACCAAGAAGCGGAGACGGTGGCCCAGGCTGTGATTGACTTGTACGTCAGCCGGTTCGGTGTCCCCTCCCTGATACATTCGGACCAGGGGCGGAACTTTGAGAGCAAAGTGTTCGAGGGGATGTGCCGGATCCTCGGCATGAAGAAGACGCGGACGACGGCGTACCATCCGCAGTCAAACGGCCAAGTTGAGAGGTTCAACAGGACTCTGGGTCAGATGCTTCATGCTAGTGCCGCCCGCCACCCCGACGATTGGGACGTGTATATTCCACTAACACTGATGGCGTACCGTGCGGCCGCACACGAGACTACGGGGTATACGCCGAATATGATGACGTTTGGCCGCGAGGTGACTCTACCAGCTCACCTGACAGTTGGGGCTCCTCCGAGTGAGAGAACGGAGCCCGTGCCGTGGGTCGGGGACCTTCGTGACCACTTAGTCGACGTCCACGAGGATGCGAGGGAAAACAGTGGGAAGGCCCTGAGACGGCAGAAGCGCCTTTACAACCTGAAGGCCAAGGCGCAAAGATTCGTCCCCGGAGACCAGGTCTATCTGCATACCGTAGTGACCCGGCCAGGGCAGATACGGAAGCTTCGAGACCGGTGGCTAGGACCGTTTGTGGTGGAGGCGGCATTGTCGGACGTTACCTACCGGATCCGGAGTGATGACGGGAAACGACAGGTCGTCCATGTTGACCGGGTCAAACCATGTTATCCGCGGCTGGACGTGGAGGGTGACGATACACCGTCGGAGAGCGACAGTGACGATGGCGGCGGCCAGCAGGGGCCGGAACCGGCTCACGCGGAGCCTTACGCCGTGACCCACCCGGTAGGCGTGCAGCCACCCATAGGCCAGCCCCAGACGAGCCGGAGTGGACGCGTCATCCGGCCACCGGCCTGGCAGGACGAATTCGAGTTGGAACCGCGGGGAACGCCGGACAGCGAGAGGGAGGACGAGCCCGAGGAAGTGGCCGAGGGTGAGGCAGCCCCCACGCACGCGACGACGACCCGCGGTCAGCGAGTGCTGGCGTCCCAGCCCGTGTACCGTAAGAGGGGGAACGCCCGACCCCTCCAACTGAGCAGGCAGCCCAGTGGACCTAGTGTCGTGGGGCGGCTCTGCTAGCCGCACATGTAATTCTGTGAAGGAAATCTGTGGACCTAATGTCGTGGTGGCCCGGCCAGACCGCCGGAGGGCGGCCACCTAGTGATTTCGCCGGCCCTGATGGCCCGTGATTGGCGAACAGTTTTGTTTTAGTTGATTCGAACTGTACAACTGGAACCCGTACGGCCATGACGGGGACGTCATGATTTAGAAAGGCGGGGGCAGTGTAACGGTTACCCGGTTGTGTAGGGAACAGTTTGAATCAGGAGCGTGTACTGCCGCTGGAATGTGGAAGAACGACCTTGACCCGTGTCGTCCGCGTTGAGCAAGGCAGATTTCGGAAATGCATTCCCCTGTATTTCTCGCTTACCAGAGCGAGTTGGAAGCTGATATTTAACAATTACGTCAGTTATGAATTATGGTTTGTTCTTCCATAGCCATATTTATTCAGCGAGGTCCATATAAACGGTTCGGGGAAGTGTGGTGTAAGTGACAATAAAGAGGGCGCTGGCATCGTCGACTTGTGCTACCTTTATCTGCAGGAGAACGGTTCTGTTTCTACCTTTATTCACGGAAGAGCGGTAGCCCTATATAAGCTCGGACGAACGTAGAGAGCGGGGTCAGACGAGAAATAGAGGGCTGGAGAAACACGTCCAGGTACAGCCTGTAACTTATTGATTTTCGGCATAATTTACGGTTGGGCGTAAATGCAGTTGTTTTTGGCCTGGGAATCTAAAAGCTTGTACAATCCGGTAATTAGTTTAACCTGTAAAAACACGCCAATCCAATGAGAATTTGCCGGCTCGCATTTTCGGTGTGGAAACGTGTTTGTGGTTATACTATAGTTTAGGGAACACGTCCGACTGGCGTGTTGTATGTGCATGTAGTTGGGGGTATTCTATAATACTGTAATGAGACATGCGTTTGCCTGTAGCACATTTGGGCAACTCGCATGGTCTAACTTCAGTATAAAATAGGGCTTTAGTGTCTATACCAGTAGGTTGATAATTTCGACAATATTGCTGTGCTATCTCGCTGCACTGGGACTTAAGCCACAATATTTGTTGATCTTCTTGACCATGTAGCGGTATATGACTATAGTCAGGAGATTCCCTCCCTCCCCAGAAGTATACAACTGCACTAAATACAGAGATACATCAACCAAGTTTCCCCCTGCCATAATCCTACAACGTGTCGTGGAGCCTGTTTATTCGTCGCCGACAGCCGGGCAACGCTTTACGGGACGGAAACGGTCGCAGTATTACAGCCGGCGGGGCGAGGCAAGACACAGGCGGGCGAGCCATTTTCGTCGGGAAACATCGATAAACTGGGCCGGGCGCTTTGGGAGCAGGAGAGGCCGCAGACAGTTACACAGACGGCGTATAGCTGGCCATAGACAAGTTACAGATACAGCTTACAGATTCAACTGGGAGGACATGTGTCTTTATCACACATACGAGCAGATAAAGACGCACAGATCACAAACAGTACAGTACCAGTCCAGCCAGACCGATCACCATTATACCGTCGAGAAAGATACAGCACACAGCACACAAGAAAGATACAGAACACAGATTCCACCAAGAGGAATATGTGTATTTATCACACATACAAGCGAATAAAGACACACAGATTATAAACAGTACAGTACAAGTCCAGACATACAGCTCACAAACTATACCGCAAAGCAACACAGAACACAGATATTACAAGAAGGAGACGTGTATTTGTCACACGTTAAATAAAGAAACACAGAACACAGGTTATACAGTCAAGAAAGCCACAGATCACAGATCCCACAGGGAGGATATGCGTATTTATCACGCATAAAGACACGGTGCAGGTGGGCTCACTTTACCGATGTAAAAGCGGTAACAAGATATACAGATTCCAGTAGGACACGTGTATTTATCACACGTTACAGAAGGCGGGCTGCCTTTTACCGATGTAAAAGGGGTAACAAAGTTTACGGACTGTACGGTCAAGCCCAGGGCACAGATTACAACGGCAGTCTACGGACCGTACGATGTTTCATCGGTACCAGATGAAATAGTAATAGCACATTATATACCCATGTAATTGTCCTGACGGTCACGGAAGTGGGCCGTGATACTTACCTGAGAGATCGTCGTGACGTGTGTAGTCACAGGCGGGGCTATAGACGGGTCGCAGCAGCCGTAAGGGTTGAGACGCCGGGCTATACTTACCTGTGCGGGAAGCAGACTGGTGAGCTGACAAGTTACGGTCAAGCTCCGACGACTAGGGGTGAAGTACACGCCGAGTTGCCACGTCTCTGGAGAGAGCGTCACTGCCGTGACGTTCCAACGCCTGAGGGTATCTGTATATTGGGGAGAACGTTACCGCCGTAACGTTCCAACGGGCCTTGACGTTTCAATGACTGGGCGACGTATCTGGAGAGAGCGTTATATCCTTAACGTTCCAACGACTGGGTGCCATCCCTGGAGAGAGCGTTATATCCTTAACGTTCCAACGACTGGGGTGCCATCCCTGGAGAGAGCGTTATATCCATAACGTTCCAACGACGGAAGAGAAGGGCCAGCAGCCAGGCCGCCCTTATCCCCAGAAGAGAAGGGCCAGCAGCCAGGCCGCCCTTATCGCGCATTAAAGCACTATATTAACTATAAAGTTATATGCATACACTCTCATATATATATTATTGCCATATAACATCAAGCTTAAACTGCACACATTATCTTCTATTATCCACATATACACCAGGGATACGTTAACGTTATATGCACACACTCTCTCAGGGGCACGTATCCGTGAACCTTATGTGCACACACCAAGTGTACGTATCCGTGAACCTTATGTGCACACACCAAGTGTACGTATCCGTGAAACTTATGTGCACACCCCAGGTGTACATATCCGTGAACCTTATGTGCACACACCAAGTGTACGTATCCGTTAACTTGGGTGCACACATCCTCTCACATCACGTGTATATATACATCAAGGTTATTTGCATACACTCTCCTAGTGCCTGTACATATATGTAAATATCTTAACGTTACATCTCCTTAGACATTCTGTCTAAGTCACGCGGTTCTACGCTATTATTTGTAACCGCGTATACTATTTGTGCAGAATATACCATAATAGACCTTTACATCAGCGTCAGTCATCCTTGTAGGGTTGTGATCATCTCTTCGAGCCCCGGATCCCTACTAGTGAAGGGGTTAACGACGGTGACGGCCAGAATGCCAGTGGGCAATCCCGGTTATTGATTCGTTTCCTTCTAAACACTACGACTGGTCCTGCTCGTACACGTTACAGGATTATCATTGTAGTTTAGTATGAAAATCGGTCAAAATATCTCAATTAGGATATATTTCAAATTATCCAAATCTGGATTTAATATCCCTTGCTCCGACCAGATCATGCTACTAGTCCAATAAAATGGATCGTTCAGGCTCTTGTTTAATATCTGGCTCCCGATAACTCCAGCATATTAAACATGAGCCTGAACGATCCATTCTATTGGACTGGCATCATGCATCATGCAGCCTGAACAATATCGAAAACTGGACCTATGATAATATCACGTTGCTTCAACTTGTATTTTGATCGCGTTTGATGACAGTTGTTATGAAACAGGAGAAAATGAAACAATCATTTTTACGTTACCTAATCCACATGGCCCTCCTGCCATATGATCCGGCAAAACCGTTCTTTCACTCCATTTTTTCTTCCCCGTTTTTGTTTCTGTTGCAGTCGACATTTTTCACTTTGCTGAGAGTTATCGCCCTTGATGCGATAATCTCCGCAAGTTATTTCCCCTTTGACCTGGATTGGAATTTCAGTCTGCGAGACAAGAACTGATGGTTGTTACTTGACTTTGCGGATATAAACTTTTCAACAACCGGAAACACAAGCTCAGCAGCTCAGCTGTCCTGTCAACTGGTCTTGGAGTTGGACTCGCGCTGTTGTTGTTGTGAAGATGTGGATGTTAATTGGAGGCGGACTGGCGGCAGCGTCTCTGATCTTGCTGTTTGCAAAAATCATTTTTGGGAGGTAAGACGCCCCACCCCACCCCTCAACAAACAACCCCCACAATTAGGAATCCGGCTGCGGTGAGAATGCTCTTGATATTGAAATATTCCCATTGAACACAACTTTAGCAAGTCCGGGAAAAGTGGCAAATGGGGTGATGGGTGATTCCACCGAAAGTGCATGAGCCCCATCTGGTGAAAATTTCAAACCCATCTGGCAGGGATTTCTTCGCCCTCATCTAAGAATTTAATAGTTCTAGTGTTAGAAAATATAAATTTTTAAAATATATCTGCTAAATTAGCAGTGTAAATCATCCGGCATCTGTACATCATTATTTTTGCATTTTAATATTAGATTTTTTCTCTATAACTAGTACTATAAGTTCATACCAAGCCAAGGCAGCATTGAAGACATAGATGTTAGTTAAGAATGTCCCACAAGTTGGAGTGACTCTCCAGGCATTGCATTAATGAAAAAAATCCAATAGAATGACCTCATAGAATGAATAATATGATAAAAAAAAAAAAATTCTCACCATATCTTCCCGCTTCTCCCACACGTAACGCTGAATACATTAAATTAAGTTTTATACAAATATTTACAATCCATATAAAAATTATTTTTATAAATTAGATCCTTCATCTGAATAGTTGTATGCCTCATTTGTTGGCTTCCATTCAATAGAGAAACCTCCTTCCTCAGAATAAGCAGCAGTCACACACGTAACATAGCGTTACGTGTGTGACTGTTACATGTGTGACACATATATATATGCACATGCTGCATCCTAACAATCAGAGTTGTTCCCCTTGCTCCCTAAACAAGGGTAGCAACTCTGATTGTTAGAGGGCAGCATCTGTCAGGACAGTTTTGAAGAAGATCCAGCGATGCCCACGCAGTGGCACCAGTGGGAGAAGGATGACAACAAGCGCCTACAAAAAGTGTCACACAACGGTTGTGTTGAGGAACTGTTGTAGAGTTTTTTTGGAGAGCCTGTCTGAATTTCAAGAATCTGTTAGAGTAAAGCGAATCCAGAGTGAGGCATTTGAAGCCGATAAGGCATCTCAACGCGTTTTAGAAGTAGATTTCGCAATGTCTTATTCTTGCGAGTATCAATCTGAGGTCCATGCAGTCAGCTTTGTGGTCCAGAGCCAGTGTCACTCTCTTCACAGCTGCTGTATTCTACAAGGGAACCTGCAAGATGGCTTTAGTTTGTTCAGATACGAAGGACAAAGGGAAATACTCTGTGCTATCTTTTCTCCTTCAGCTTTATGACCACATTGTTAAAGATGTACCAGTGTCAGAGGAGGTTGAAGACATCATTTTCAGTGATGGCCCTTCATCGGAGTTCAAAAACAAGTACCGTACTGTGTTGAAATCATCCACATTCTGTCAAAAAAGCTGCAGAAAAATTGTTCATGGAAGTACTTTGCGACATCGCATGGCAAATTGTAGATGGTGTGGGGGGTAGGTCAAAGTCTCTAGTACAGGAGAAAGTCATGAGCAAAACTGATGAGGTAGTTGTTCAAAGTTTCGAGGATTTTGCCTCGCTGGCTTCTAAACTGATGGTTGCCACCACTGTTATCCATGTATCACAGGATCAGATAGATGAGAACATCAACACTCTTAACCCTTGGGTTGATGTTCTTGGGGTTCCAGGAATTCAGAGAATGCATGTTGTCGATTGCTTTGTTCAAGAGGATATTGTTAAGCTATGGCATGTCTCAGGTCAAGGTAAAGCTGATATTGTTCTGGATCTCAGTGTTGATCAGGTCAATGATATCACTCCTGAACAGGCAATTCAGGTAGAGTCTCGGTGTGTTGTGGCATATGATGGTGAGATGTACCCGGGTGAGGTGACGCAGATTGTTAATGAGGAGTACAAGGTTTCTGCATGAATGGTGAAATCTGGCAACCTGTGGAAGTGGCCATCTGAACCAGATGTCATGTTTTATCTGCCCAGTGATATACTTAGGGTCATTGCTCCACCGGAAGTGGCAGGTTCTCGTGGACAGTTCAGGTTTGATTATTCATAGTAACTTAACCTGGATACATTCAGGTCGGCAATGTACAAATTTCTAGTCAGCATTTTCAATTTTGACGTTTACTCGTTCAAATGACAGAATGAGATGTCACAAGTTTCTGATTTCTTTATGCAACTAAATTGATAGCCATGATAGTATGAAGTTGCAATATACCAAAATAATCTTTTATCCTGTTTGTTTGATCAAGTTTTATGTAGTTTGTTACTCTCTAATTCACACGATGTCACACACGTAACACTGATGTCACACACGTAACACCACTTTCTTTTGCTTTGTTAGCGATGTTGTCAACCGAGAGAAAAAACTGGCCTGCTGTAACTGACCAGCACCCAGAAGTGTAACAGAATTCTGTAATAAATGTTTATTTTTTTTGTTAAAGGAGTACTTACCTTATTTTATATAGGTTCTTATTACAACGGTTAGACTCTTAAAGGAGTACTTACTTTATTTTATATAGGTTCCTATGACAAAGGTTATACCCTTAAAGAAATATAACCAACTATTTCACTGTCACTGAGGGCGATAATCTATTATTTTTATTATAATTTGTGAAGTCAAGTTTGCGCTTTGAGGTCGACGTGGGCGCCGCCATGTTGCCTGTATGATGATGTGACTGATGACGTCAGCATTCAGGACAACGTCAGGGCTAACGCTAGATGCAAGGACGTTCAACTATGGACATTTGATTTACTCTGGGTCGGAGTTTTAATTCGAGGAAAGAACTGGCGTGGCAAATCCCATGAGGTTAATTCCTAAAAGGAAAGTGGTTTAGGTTATATCCGCCGGCTGAAGAATTTCGTCCGCAAGTATTTCAACTGAGACTCGCCCGATTGAATTTGGACAAAATTTGAAGTTGAGCGCTAAACTAAAAGAGCATCCTCTGCAATGGTCTAGTGATTTGAGTTGAACGACGATGCTTCTAAATTCGTAAACATTTTCATGATTACACTTGAACTACTAAAATCAACGGGAACGCCAGTGAATTCACTGGATTCCTTTCCGTGGGAATTATCGGCATGAACAACACGAGAAACCTTAAATCTCCATGACGTTGTGACGTTTTTAGATGAGTATACACTCACTTCCGCTCATCTAAAAACGTCACACAGTGGTGCAATGGCGGCGCCCAGTCACGTCGCGGCGAGCGACAAAATATTCAATATTTCTTTTATTTCGCATTCTTTCTACATAAGTTTAATATAATAAGTTTTGGAATACAATTGCTGATAAATATAATCAAACTTAAAAATAAGGTAAGTACTCCTTTAAAGAAATATAACCAACTATTTTACTATCGTTGAGGGCGACAACCTATTATTTCTATTACAATTGTACATGTGCAGCCATGTTTCCGCTTTGAGGTTGACGTGGGCGCTGCCATGTTGCCTATGGGATGACGTGACTGATGACGTCAGCATTCAGGACAACGTGACGGCTAACGCTTGATTTAGGCACGTTCCAACTACGGACATTTGAATTACTTTGAGTCCAGTTTCAATTCGAGGAAAAAACTGGCGCAGCAAATCTCATGGGGGTAATTCCTAAGAGGAAAGTGGTTTAGGTTTATCTCCGCCAACTGAAGAATTTTTTTTTCAGTTTTTCAACTGAGACTTGCCCGATTCAATTTGCACAAAATTTGAAGCTGAGCAGTAAACGAAAGGAGCGCACTCTGCAATTGTCCAGTGATGTGAGTTGAACGACGATGCTTCTAAGTTCGTAAACATTTTCATGATTACACTTGAACTACTATAAAATCAACTAGAACTTCAGTAGATTTACTGGGTTTCTTCTCGTGCGAATTATCGGCATGACCAACACGATCAACCTTAAATCTCCATGACGTTGTGACGTTTTTAGATGAGTATACACTGACTTCCGCTCATCTAAAAACGTCGCGCAGTGGTGCAATGGCGGCGCCCAGTGCACGCCGTGGCGAGCGACAAAATAGTCAATATTTCTTTTATCTGGCATTCTATCAAGATAAGGTTAATATGATAAAGTTTGGAATACGATTGCTGATAAATACAGTCACACTTAAAAATAAGGTAAGTACTCCTTTAAAGGTTATACCAAATGACTCTATACTACTTTGCATTAAAACATACCCAGTAGTGTTCCAAACAACAGATTAGTATTTTTTTCTCGAATAATGTCGTCGCAGTGGGTTTTAGGACACGAATAGCACACATGTGGGGGGAAACGTATTGGAGCCGTGACCTCTGGTGCATGACGTCACAACCTGATTACGATTGCGCCTTAAACGTCATAGTCTATGACGTCGGGCGTTGTTATGAAAGATTCACCCAACTGTGTGAGTTCTAACGTGATGTCGCTGACATTTTGACATCACAACAGGCATTTGAGCGAAATCGTAATCAGGTTGTGACGTCACAGGTCAAGCGGTCACAGCTTTCGCCGTTTTGAAAGGGGCATGAAATTGTCGCACTTTACTGCTGCTATTTCCAACCTTGGGCAGTTTGAAAACATACAAACATGTAAAACAAGTCTATATAATCACCTCCACAACAATTTAGCACAAAAAAATAGCAGATTTTGAGACCATTTTGTATAACCTTTAAGAGAAAGTCTGTTAGAAGAAACTTCCCAGAAAATTCTCTGAATGTCACACACATAACGGTGGAATCGCCCTGAGTCTGGCTAATTGGCCTGATACCCACTAATTGATGGTGGTGGGTATATTATTCATAGTTGAAAGTGTTTATATATTTTGTTTTTCAAGAATGGTGATAGATGACCACTCAGGCTGATAATATTCCATTCTCAGTGGCTGTAATGACCGCTAGATGGCATGATCAGCCATACTGCCTGCACTGGGGCACTGAGATGGACATGATTTTCTTGTTGATTCACAAGCTTGATTAGAGAATTTTTCACATACAATTATCGATCACAGATTTGCGTTGAAAATAAGATCAAAATTGACTCTCAACTCTTAACAAAATGAGCACCAGCAGTCTAGATGTAAAAAGTGAATCGGAACTCCCCTAGTAACTGTATACTGTAATTAGCAATTATAATTACAGTAGATGAAGACCAGTAAATTACATAATACAATGTTAGGTCTCTTGCAATGCTATGTTCTTGTATAGCCTACTCCAGTTAGTACCATGATTAACTGTGACACAAGCCTGATTTTGTATTGCTTCTTAACTTTACAGCGAATATGTAATAATTGAATGGGGACTCTTGGTGGCGAGAAAGGGAGAACTCAGATAAAGGGAGATAACTTGTAGACGGCGCTACAGCCAATGCGGTCCCACGTGGTTGTGAGCTGTCATACAACTGAATCTGTCCGATACTGGATCATATATGTACATGTAGCGATGGATTTCGACACAGCTGCTTCTAAATATGGGTGACTTAACTCTGCGGAGAGCTAAAAAAGAAGGGTGCCAAGCTAGCTGGACGAAAAGAAAAAAAAGGAACTTACTAATGGGGCGGCATTTTGTGAAATATTAAAGATATTATATAACAATTGCTGTAACGTAAATCCGCGACCAAGTTACGAAAATATGATCTCAACTGTAGTACATGTAGGACTGGCCTGTTAATAGTATTATAGTATATTATCACATGGTTTTGGCCTATTTATGATAATCAAATTAAATTTATCACATTTTTCTTTCTATTACCTTGTGAGTATGATAAATGATACATTGTTGTTACTTGTGCAGGGGTAGTTCTACCAGCAGTGAGGATGTCCCCCCTGACACAGTCATCCTACACCAGTTCAACCGTGGACCCTTCACACCAAGTATCTCTCCATTCTGCATAAAACTAGAGACCTACCTTAGAATGGCAAAAGTTCGGTACAGGGTGAGTGAAGTAATGTAAATTGTCAGATAAGCTTGTATGGTAAGTAAAGTTAAGTACTGGTACATAAAGTCAAGGTTAGGGTAAGTAAAGCCAAGTACAAAGCACGTCAAGTCAGGTACGTGATGTGAGTAAATACTGTCGAGCACCAGGTAAGTATAGTAAAATACAGAGTACAGGGCAGATCAAGTTCGGTAGTTAGTGTGAGTAAGTACAGTCAGGCCAAGTACAGGGTAAGGAAAGCTAAGTACAGACAAGTAAAGGTAAGTATATGGTAAGTAAAATTATAGGTATCCGATGTGAGTGAGTACTGTCAGGCATGGGGTAAGTAAGTTGAGTACAGAATAAATAAGGATAGGTGTAGGGTAAATAGGGTGCATACCTGGTATGAGAGAAAGTACAGTCAGGCACAGGGTAAGTAAAATTAAGTACATGGTAGGAAAAGTTAAGTACAGGCTAAGTAAAGTTAAGTATAGGTTAAAGTAGTTTACATATCAGTAAGTACAGTCAGGCACAGGATAAGTAAATGTGTGTACAGGGCAGGTCAAGTTAGGTACATGGTACTATTAAGTAATGTCAGGCCCAGGATAATTGAAGTTAAGTACATGGTAAGTAAAGTTAAGTAGGGACTTATTAAGTATAGGTTGGTAAAGTTAGGTACAATACAGGGTAGGTAAAGTTTACCTGGTATGAGTATTTACAGTCAGGCACAGGGCAAGTAGAGTTAAATACAGAATAACTAAGTTCGGGTACCTGGTATGAGTAAGGGCAGTCAGGCACATGATGTCAGAATGACCACACTGTGGTGGCCAAATGGTCAACGGTTGGAGTGTCGGGCTTGTGAGATGTAGGTACTGGGTTCAAGCCCAGACCGGGTCATACCAAAGACTTGAAAAAATGGAACTTGCTGCTTCCTCGCTTACGCTCAGCATTAAGAGGATAGAACAAGGACTAATTTGCTCGGTGTCAGTATAATGTGACTGAGTGGGATGTCATGTCTGCCTACAATATGATATTTCAGTGGGACAGCACAGTAAAATGGCAGCATTAGATCTGCTCTGTTGCAAGTAGGTGCCCCTCCCCTCCCTTCGCCGTCATGATATATCTGGGAAAATGTTGAAAATGACGTTACCCTATTTCTTCTAATTTTTCGAACAGCGTTTTTAGACTTAGAAGCAGAAAAAAGCCATCTTTATGTCAACTGAGGCTAAATACTGGGGCATGGATATGTTATTTATCCCAAGAACTGAAAAGACAGCTAGTAAAATTTGTAGAATGTTGAGTTACTCTGTATACATGTAGATGCCTGAAGTTAACTTTTGCCATCTGAATTTAAGTGGAGTGAAGTAAGCTTGAATAGTAATGTAAACAAAGATTCTGTGGCAGGGAGATAACTCATATTCCATCATTCATTTCTTTTCAGAGTGTTTCTGACAGGGCAAGGTCAAGTAAAGGCAAAATACCATGGATTGAATTAAACGGGCAGGCAGTCGCCGACTCGCAGTTTTGCATGGAATTCCTTAACAAGAAGTTCAGTGTAAATCTGAACCGTGGATTTTCCACGAGAGACTTGGCAATTTCAAGGGCTTTCCAGAAAATGGTGGATGAGAATTTATACTGGTGAGGCTAACTATGGTATACTCTGTCTTCTTCATGTTGCTGTACTTTCTATAAATACACCCTTTAAACCGATGGGAATCTGTCACTAGCGCAATAATGAAAAATCATATGGTCATGATAGTGCAATATCCCCAAAATACTGTTTGCTCTCTTCTGCTGGACACATTAGCAGGGGTTCATAGAAGTCACATCCTACTACCGTTAATAGGCTGTAAAATTCACTCAAAAACTCAATAGAGAAGACAAAAATCACGGTAAACTTGAGAAAAACTCAATTCTGGCGAAAATGCTGAGGTTAAAGTATTAGAATATTACACATGAAGGGGTAAAATTCTAGAAAAAGCGAATATTGATTGGACAAAACTCAAATTCAGCGAGAAAAAACGGAATATTTTGACGTCTATGAATCCATCTCTATTTCAACTGGGACTAAATTCTTTGGCATGGATATGCTATTCATCCCTAAAACTGAAAAGACAGCCAGTGGAATTTGTAGAATGTTTTTCAGGATTTCTCTTCACAGTAGCCTGAAGTTAAGTTTTGCCGTCTGAATAATTAGAAGAAATAGGGTACAATCAGTCAAAATAGTCCAAAATCATGCAGATATTTCCATTATTTCTGAATCATATTAATGAGTTTAGAGAGAGCTCTACAATGTAATTGATTACAATGGATAATTTACAGCTTTGTTCACAAATTGGGGATGTTAAAGTTTAATAGAATGATTGACTTACTGATCATGAGATTTTTTCAGTTAAGGAGTGACAAAGCAGAAAAAGGGGCTGGTGATCCCTCTAATATTTCAATCACAGAAGGTGAGATTTCCCACCATGAATTCTGGGGGTCATCAAATTGATTAGATCCTGAGGTTGACAAAATGGTTCAAAATCTTGCAGATAATAATTCTTTGTTATTTCAATGATTCTATTAGGTGATCAAAATTGTTAGAACCACTGATTGAATTTTGTCCCCAAATTGAATTTTTTGTAGGAGGATTGAATTTTAGATGGATTACCATACACTGGAATACATTACATATTTGATATAGGGTGATAGTACTTGACCGATGGATGTACCAAGTTAATCCAGCATGGCTGAATGAGGCCCAAATCCCCAGATTCATCCAATGGGTTGTGCCCTATTTTGTTGGGAAGCAGACCAAAGGTCACGGAATAGGGCGCCATTCACAGGAGGAGGTGTACCAGATTATGGAGGGGGATATGAGAGCTCTCTCTGACTTCTTAGGTAGGTAATTGTCATAGCCATAGCGTTCAGGGATGCACAGTTTGCTTTCACTTTCATTACTACAGGAGGGGATTCGATTATGAGAAGATACTTTCCAGGCTGTCTTTATTATGAGAAGATACTTTCCAGGCTGTCTTTATTATGAGAAGATACTTTCCAGGCTGTCTAGATAATGTTAAATATGACATAATTATGGATCAAACACCAGGCCTCGAAACCTGGACAACCTGTTCACCTGCATTGCGGGGAAACTTGTCTGATGAGCCTCTCTGGTCAAACTGTGTTTTAGATACCAAAGTGTATTTCTCAAAAGCTAAATGGAGATAAGAATAAATACACCACTATACAGGCTGTCCCCCTTTTTGCTACACAGTGGCATCATGCGGGTGTATACAGTCAAATTTCCACATGTTGGTACCGTGTGCTAACTGAATGGTAACCGCAAGGAAGGGCCCGGAACGGTACATCTCAGTACAGCTCCAGTCAGTACTGACCCATATCCACACAGTACCACTCAGTAACTGGTCAGTACTGATTGGATACCGTACAGTACCACAAAGAACAGGACTGAACAGTACTGCATTGTAACTGAACAGTAACCAACCTGTTACTGTGCAGTACTGGTCAGTTACCACTTGGAACCAGGCTGTTGCTAATTGACATGTACTGCTCAGTTCAGTTCTGACCTGTGATTATCACACAGGAACTGTTCAGTTACAGCTCAGTACCTACATGTATGGTGGGCCTTTCCATGTAGTACCGTTCAGTAGTGTACAGCTCAGTACATGTCTGTGAAAAATTGCCTGTGTAGGGTATCAG
Source organism: Hanleya hanleyi (assembly GCA_036873755.1). NCBI lineage: Eukaryota > Metazoa > Mollusca > Polyplacophora > Lepidopleurida > Hanleyidae > Hanleya > Hanleya hanleyi. The sequence goes on along the minus strand of JAVTVY010051318.1, from coordinate 109,788 downwards.
GGAACGATGACGTCAATCTAGTGTGTCGTCTGCTCATTCTTGACGGTGTCTTCAAAGTGACAGTTGGTCACTTTTAACATGGTCACACAAGAACATACACGTGTTTACCTCGTCTCCATAGTATTTAAAAATTTGTCAGGTTTAACCAGGTGTCAGTATTCACAGGTTTAACTGTGTTATCCACTGTTTTCATAGGTTAAATATGTACATGCGTAGTATTAGTCCATCTTAAAAAATTTACTACTGCATAACCATGAATGTTGATACTTGTTTTTCATTGTGTTTCCATGATTGTATAATTTTGACTCATCTATAATGTATTTCCAGCGAATAAAGAGTTTTTCATGGGAAGAGAGCCAAGCGAAGTGGATTGTGCCATATTTGGTCAGCTGGCCCAGTTTCTGTGGAACATGTATGGCTCACGTGGTCATAAATTGATGACAGGTATCTGCTAGTCAGACATGATACAGCTAATTAATGACCATAACGACAGGCATCGACTGGTTACACGTGATACAGCTAGTTACACATGATACAGTTCATTGATGACAGGTATAGGCTAGTTACACATAATACAGTTCATTGATGACAGGTAAAGGCTAGTAGCACATGATACAGCTAATTAATGATAGGTATAGGCTAGTCACACATGATACAGCTAATTAATGATAGGTATAGGCTAGTCACACATGATACAGCTAATTAATGATAGGTATAGGCTAGTCACACATGATACAGCTAATAAATGACAGGTATAGGCTAGTTACACATGATACAGCTAATTAATGACAGGTATCTGTTAATTACACATGATACAGTTAATTAATGATAGATATAGGCTAGTTACATATGATACGGCTAATTAATGACAGGTATCTGTTAATTACACATCATACAGTTAATTAGTGACAGGTAGTTAGTTACACATGATACAGCTAATTAATGACCGGTATAGGCTAGTTACACATGACACAAGGCTATTCTATGGATAACTTCATAATACTGTGGATCTGACATTTCGGCGGAGATACTTCCAACTTTTTCAAAGCTATATTAGCTTTGAAAAAGTTGGAAGTATCTCCAATGAAAACGTCCGCTCCACAGCAATGAAGAAGTTGTTATCCATAGAATAGCCTTGTGTTATATACACTGACTTTAAAATGCCTATCAAAACAATGGTTGCACATGATACAGCTAGTTACATATGATACAGTGACAGGTATGGGCTACTTACACATGATATCGTTAATTAATTAAGAAATAATGTTTTTATAGGTGTGCTAAATTGTTATTTTACGCACGGTTAGTGTGGAAAATTTTATATTTTAGGGCAAGGGTAAAGCTGCGCCCTAAAATTTATAAACTTTCCCACACTAACGGTGCAGAAAATAACAATTTAGCATGCCTATGAAAACCTTATTTCTATTCTATTGCACTACTCAAATTGATTATCAATAATGATTACAATGAAAGGTTGAAAACATATTTAAACTTTGACAACCTTTCTCCTCTTTTTTGAAAAAAAACTTGTCCACTGATGTTGGGACGATGCTCCCGTCTCGGCATCGTGCCAATGTCAGTGGAAGAGTTCATGTGGTCTCCCAAATGGGCAGTGATTTTGTCAGCTGTTGTGAAATTACGTGCATATATGCCTATTGGTGTCGCTTTGTTAATCAATTTCCTGATGGAAACAACAGTTAAACTTGAGAAGGAAATTTCATCCTGTACGGTAAGCGATCCAAATATTTGATCGCCGGAAGTGATTTTTTAGTCCCAAAATCGATGCTTGATCGTAAAAATTGGATCGTACGAGAAAAATGACAAGAAAAATCGGCTCGATCGAAAACATTAGATCGCGGAAGTGAGAGAAAAGCACGATATATCCGATTATCTCCCCTAGTTCACAACGTAAAAATTGCCAGGATAATTATAGTCATTGCATTGTACATTAATAAGATAAATTTGTTTATAAGAAATCTGATTCACCCATAGCCCTACATAACGTAATACATTATTTTTGGAAGAAAACGAGATGAACTATATAATATTAAACTTCGATAAAGAATTTTCACCATACTGATTTGGTTTTATTAAAAGTCCGATGTGACAAAATATCATAAAGAATGATACATTAATCGGGTGAACAATTTGGTGAATTAAAGGTGAAATGCAAAGGTTTTCAGATTCCCCTTTTCACATTTTATATGGGTTGAATAATGATAGAAATACCGGTCTGTCTACTTCACTTGGTTTAATTTGAATTATCTTGTCTGCTAGAATCTTTTTAAAAGTCGGTACCCCTAGCACAGCTGAATTCAGATTTGCAAAACGTCATCGCTTATCTTTCCTTGCTTGTGACGTCACGTCAGACCAGCCGCCCGGAGACTGAACGTTACAAGTATTGACGCCTGGCAAGATGGTCTGATGTGACGTCACAATCGAACGTCAAACAAGGGCAGATAAGCGATGCGGATTTCATTTCTGAAATCGGCCGGGCTTGAGATGCCAACTTTAAATCACTTTTCAAAAGCTACCAGGAGACAAAATACTTCAAATAAAACCAAACAGAGTATTTGGGCTGATATGTCCATCATTAACTAGCCCGCGAAGAATATAAATAGGGAAATATGAAAACCTTTGCAGTTCACCTTTAAGCTCCTTAAAATGTTCGTAATTTGAAGAAATTTGATAGACGAATAAGGACTTCGTTATGATATCAAACCACACATTATTATATTACGTATTTGTATGACATTTATATAACAAATTTGATAGATGGCATAAGAAATCTGAACTATACAGTCTACATTTCTCAAGCATTATTTGTTTGTGCATTAAAACATGAAGATCACAAACATATAGCATGTTCGAGAAAGAGGCCGTATATTTATTATTATTATTATTATCATTAAAGTTCACTTTATATGAAACAGTTCACATCGCACGGCGTAATAGTATAACCCCTCAGAGCCCCTTGATTTCTAACTGAAACGCCAAGCCTTGACAGACTCTCCTTTGATATTTAAATTGTCAATGGCTACATTGTTTTGAGTCCTGACTCCTCTCGCCAGTGTAACAATCTGTGTTCACATTTACCTGGAGGTGTGTTTAGTTTATTTTTAGCATGTCCAGCTGTGAATTTCCTGTACAGCATATTTGTTTTAATAGTGTTGCCACGCTTCACAGCTTGTCCTTCAGAGAAAACGACATCAAATGGAAGAATCCAAAGTCAGGATAGGGGTGTGCGGGATGGTTAGGTTACCAGCAGAGGGAATTACACTGTAGTACTCCCTGTTAAATCAAGATAGAAGGATCCAATACTATAGGCTACAGAGGGAATCTGGACTGCATGAAATTTAGAGTGAAACAGGCGAGTCCACATAAGAGTCACGTGCAGCATGCAAGTTTCACCCAGACTAGAAGTGACACTTATTCATATGCAAATGAGATCGTGTGTAACAACATACATAGAACTGACTGCCTGGGGAATACCTTGCCCCTTCTGAAGCGCCATTCACCAGCAAGAGGCAATTGAGGGGGTTTCAAAATAACGTTGCAGTATTATGGGTTTTTGTGTTAATTAATGTGTGGAGCCTGTTTGTCCCGTATATAATTTTCACAACACCCTCATTCAAACTTGTTCTATCTTGGCTTTGAAGGCTTTTATCGGAAGAAAAGGAATGGAATATCCTATGTAGCATTGTGATCGTTTCACGAGCGAGCGCTGAATTGAAGGGTCGACAACAGCATTTTTATCGAACCGGCCGGTATCAACGGCGGATTTTGGATAGCCAGCGAAAATAACTTGAAACAAAAGAAGCCAACACAGTATTTTCTTATAGAAACAAAGATCAATTAACAGTTCTCTATTTTACAACACTCAACGATTTCAGATAATTTAACATAATATCTCCAGGTGGCGACAAAACACTGAAGCCGTGACGGGGACAAGTAGGCCCCTAACAGAGAAACATTTCTATCATTGTCCTTCCATATATCATCCGTTTATTAAACAAAATCGCAGACATCGGACACACCACTCTAGGTTTTACACGCTCCCTTAGTTAAAGAACAAATTGGCAACCATTTAATTCCCGCAGTGAGCGGCTATCGGTCTCCGCATAATTTTTCACAATATTTGCAAGACCGTCACACGTTCGTTTCTTGAATTCGCAAAAAGAATATGTCTATCGTTTTTAATATAATAGAAATAATTTGACCCTCGCGCAACTATTATGTTTTACACGAAGTTGTTTATATTTACCATTCTGTTGTTGTTGTTGTTGTTGTAATCCTAGGCAATGTCGATGATGATTCGATGATTCCATTCAGGAATATATGCTGTTTAGATTTGGTTTAGGTCACATTAACAGCTCCATTTTGCGTATGCGTCGATACTGCCGATCTCGCGATAATGTTGCGTATCTGTTCATATTCATTCTAGCTATTGGCCACCGTGTGCGATCGAATTTAAGTTAGATCGTCCCATTTTAGAATTTGTGGGTGATTGTAAATCAGTTAGAATATCCGATCGTAAATCTCCCGAAAAAATGAGGTCGATCGTAAATCGAAAGATGATCGTATATATGGATCGCTTACCGTAATTTATTTGTTTGTTTATTCGATTGTTACTTGTATGAAAGCAGACGTCTCTTTCCTCATCCGACTTCCGTGAAATGGAATCTCCTGATGAACATCTGCACTTGACACATGTACATTTCTCATAACCGTGGTAAATCTTGTAATTATTGCACTGGTTAGCTCGATGTTATTGACACAAGTGTTATAGAATGAGTGAGTGAGTGAGTGAATAGAATCTAACGTCGCTTTCAACAATATTTCAGCTATATCGCGACAAAGAAGAAATCTTTGAAACAGCATCAGGGAACCAGACACCCTTCATCCACCCTATAAAACACGGAGGACAGCACACAGGACACAGACAGGACCTGCAATAAAGACAAGTGACATTACAGTGCTAGACAACACATTATCAAGTTCCCGTTGCTTCTCAGCAAAATGCATTGAAGCAACAGGAACGACAGGTAAAGACTAGTTACACATGGTACAGTTAATTAATGACAGGTGTTTGTTAATTACACATGATACAGTTAATTAATGACAGGAAAAGGCTAGTTACACATGATACAGCTAATTAATGACAGGTATCGGGTAATTACACATGATATGATTAATTAAAGACAGGTATAGGCTAGTTACACATGACACAAGCCTATTATATGGATAACAACTTCTTTATTGCTGTGGAGCTGATGTTTCGTTGGAGATACTTCCAACTTTTGCAAAGCTAAAATTAGCTTGGAAAAAGTTGGAAGTATCTTATCACAAAAATAGTTACACATGATACAGCTAGTTACACATGATACAGCTAGTTACACATGATACAGCTAGTTACATATGATACAGTTAATTCATGACAGGTATAGGCTAGTTACATATGATACAGTTAATTCATGACAGGTATCTGTTAATTACAAATGATACAGCTAATGAATGACAGGTATAGGCAAGTTAGACATGAAACAGTTGATTAATGACAGGTATAGTCTAGTTACACATGAAACAGAGAGAGAGAATTAAAGTTTAAACGTCGCATTCAGCAATATTTCAGCTATATGGCGACGATCAAACAAAATTCTAAGCACCCAAGCCAACAACCCAGCAATCCAATACACCAGACCATACACACATTAAAACTTTCGCAACAAACCGACCTCTCCCAAACAACCCAAGACACAGTCGTCCCTCACCCGGCCAAAAAGATAGTCCAAAGTAGTCGCTCGACAACATGAATCTCTTCGAAAGTGACATTAAACCTTAATTCTCTCTCTCTCCTACAAATATTTGATGACAGGTATCTGTTTATTACACATTATACAGCTAATTAGTGAAAGGTATAGGCTAGTTACACATGATACAGCTAATTAATGATAGGTATAGGCTAGTTACACATGATACAGTTAAGTAATGACGGGAATTTGTTAATTACAAATGATACAGCTAATTAATGACAGGTATAGGCTAGTTAGACATGAAACAGTTGATTACTGACAGGTATAAGCTAATTATTGTTTGTTTGTTTATTCACCAATCAAAAGGATCAAATTAAACAGTCAGATACAGAAAGGGAATGCAAGTACAGTAATATATACATGATACAGTTAATTAATGGCAGGTATAAGCTAATTACACATGATACAGTTAATTAGTGACAGGTATAGGCTAGTTACACATGATACAGCTAATTGAACTACTTTAATGTTCTCACTGCACGATCTTCCAGCTGTGGACAGAACATATTCAATGAGTCGACAAAAGAGACTAGCGATTTTATACATTCCGGTGGCATAGCCAGCCTTTTGGATAGGAATGTGAACATGCCTTGAATCAAATCTTTTCAATATCCAAAATGACCACCTCTATATTTCATTAATGCCATTTGGCACGTTTTTATATAAGGCCACACAAAGTTAATTAATTGGTTCTCAGGCCATGACTTTCCAAAAAGTGGTGAGGGAGGCAGGTTTTTTTTTTTCCTCAAAATTCCTCTGTACGTGTACATGTAGCAGTGCTTTTCGAAGATGTTATTTATCTCTAAAATAAATAAAAGATATCTGTATTTTCACAGGTTGCTATGTCATGCATGTTGATGAGTAACTCAATGGGGAAATGGTCTGAATCTTTCTGAGATTCTACTGAAGGTCACATCTGATGCTGTTGTTTCTTCATTGACAACTGACAAGAAAGACCGGACTACTGATTTCAGGAAATCTGAAACTTTCAATTTTTATTCAAACTGAAAGATCAATTTTTCACCCAAACTCTGATTGAAGCAGAAACTACATGTATCTCATTTATCTCATTTATTACATTTATTACATTTATTCATCATGGAATGTGACAGTGTACATGTATGAATACTTTTCGATATCAGCAGAACCTGACTGCGCAACACGAAATACATGTACATGTACCAACGTATGAAAAGTCTTCCACGAAGCAGAAAGTCTGTCTCTCACTTCACATTACAGAATGTCAATACATGTACGCTATTCGATATAGACAGAAACTGTCACGCTCACAAACGAATTATTAACGCATAAAAGGAGTTCCACAGAGCAAAATGACACTGTATGTATCTTATTTCACATCACAGAATATCAATACTGTCCATTAGGCAGAAACTGCACAAACGAAATACCAACGCATTAACGAAAGTGTTTCATGAAGCATCATGAAATGTCAATGGAACAACTGTTCAACATTGCTGGAACAGAACTTAGCTACAAACTTTACCGTCATGACCGTGAAGCCGAAACTATCGCACTTCACATCACATTTATATCCAATCGTGGAGACAAAATCGAGAACTCCCGGTTTCCATCTTTCATGCCAACATTCAACATCCGGTAGATACACGAGGTGCGCAGAAGGTTACCGCGCATAGTAGGAAGTTGATGAAATTATCTCCCTTTACTAGTCCATGTGCCAAACAAGTCTGTCGCATTTTTCATTTTTCCGATCTCGATCAAATTGATTTCCTTGTCGCAAGCTTTGTTCCACGGACTAAGAATTATTTTCACACATATTTCAATGATTATAGGACAGGATAAAACGTTTCTAGCGGCCGATTTTTCAGTGAGGCGCCGGGGCGGTGCTCGAGAACCATATCTTTTTTTGTACTCCGAATGGGATAAAAAAAATTGATGTGGTGGGTTTTGAAGGGACGCGGCGGGGCCCGAGAACCAGTAATTGACTTTGTGTGGCCTAACATTCATCCAAGTCTTGATGGAATAATGTAATTATATTTTCTGTCTGTCTGTTCGTTTGTCCATCTGTCTGTTTTATTTCATTCTTTTTACATACATTGTACTATATATTGTGATTTTTTACTTCTCCTTTCTCCAGAAGAGCTGACTAACCTATGTGCCTACTGTGAGCGCATGAAGGAGAGATTCTGGCCCGACTGGGATGAGTGTACACTCAAGGGGAGACAATCCACAGCATCCAAGTGACCACATGACACATGTGACAAAAAGGAAAGAAAATATGGTCTGTTGATTCACATATTGCTGGGGGTTATCTCAGTGTACCACAAGCACAACAGAAGTGAGAAAAGACTATACCGGGTATGCTACCCATAACTACCCACAACTACCCGCTGGATATCAAGCTATTGGTGATATTGTACTGCCAAATTCATGATACGGTAATTCCCCTAATAATTCAATCACAGGAAGTTCACATTTCAACTCTTGTTATTCAAACACAGAGAAAAAGTAACATTCCCATTCTTCATTCCAATCGAAGGAAAGTCATATAATGGCAAAATGTGACACTTTGTAGCTGGTCCCATGATTAATATTTCTAGATATAAGCCATTTTTGCTGCACATCCGGTGATCGAATTATTAGGGAATTACTGTACTATGCAAATATAAATGATACTATGCAAATATTATTAGGTTATTGTACAGTGCTTTGTACAATATGGATAGGTATTGTACAAGTTCATGTTGTAATGAAGACCCGTATTGGATGAGACTCCAAATCTGTAATTCTGCAAATATCATGTACGTCTATTATCTATTATCAGTCTCTACTTTCCAAGCTTCAGTTGAGACAAATTTGACTGACTCGGTAATGTTACTTTGAATTTAGATATTTTATGATATTCAAGTTTCCTATATGATCAAGCGAGAAAATAGAAGGTTTTTCAATTTTTGTAGCTTCATTTTGGCGCCATAACAAAAAAAGTTACTCCTTAGAAAGCGTACAGTATGAATTCAATATGGCATTTTGGGATCCAATATGACTTTGGGTGTTGTACGGACACGTGGTGCGATTGCAATGATTTGATTGGATCAAAGGACATAGCTGTATAATAAAATATATGTCGTATATGATGGCTCACGTTCATTATCCATAGACAATGACACAAAACCTTCTAACATGTATTAGGCACTCCATAATAATCCATTGTTTACCTTTCTCATGGGCATAAGATTTTTCTACCCGCATCAAAAAAAAGAAAAAAGAAAGTGCTCTTGCATCAATTTATTTCCCAAAGCAGATGATGAATGATGAGAAATCTGATTTGATATTGTGAACTAAGATCTATTCTGGACAGGTACCAGCAAATAAATAAGAACTCTATTTAATATTGGCCATTCCAGCTGTTAAGGTGGCTCCCTGGTTACAAGAATGGCTGTTCTGCGCAGCTTTTTGCGCATAGCAATTACCTCCCTTGTAATCGTACTCTTGTGCACGAATGGATAAAATGAGATACTGTGATATGCTGCGTTTACTAAGCATCCTTTGTGACGTCATGACGTCGAATGGCAAACTCTTTGTTGGCGTGGCATTTGTCGACGTGATGACGTTGCATTGTTGCGACTTCATGCAAAATGGCGGGAAAAGTGTGGGAGTAAATAGATTCGGAGCCCTATTCATGCCCTTTTTTGGATGGCGACCTACCTTATATTTGAGTTATTAAAAAACTACATACTTCAGGGAATACGTAGTAAAAAAATGAGAAAATTGACATGACTTTTGAATATTCTGAAAACAATTATGTCTCAAGTACTGGGTGTTTTACATAGTAATCACATTGTACCAATTTGCCACAGGTACACCTTATACAAGCTGAAAATTAGAAAAAAGTAATACGCTATGCCCCAATTTTTATATCATTTTCTGATATAGGATGGACTTCCTGAGCTATATAAAAAATGTGAGAAATATGACATGACTTTGCATCTAAACCAGGGAGCCACCTTAATGCATGGAGCAAAAAAAAAGAAGACTTTTCTAATACCCATTTCGTCTGGAAACTTATATTGCTGTCTGCCTACTGTATATATATGGTAAGTCCCATGTAACAGTATGGACACCAATTTTTATGGAGCACCCCTCCCCCCGCCAAGAATTGTAATACCTATGCATTTTGGATCCTCCCGCCATTGTTTAACACCCCGGATTAGCCCCATCTTCATCCCTGACACTGCAACATGTTTAGAATGATGAGCTGTTGTTGTTGTTCCAGAGATAGGCTCACTCGAGTGATGACAGATTTTTTTACATAGAATACTTTAGTACATATGGTATTATATGTACATGTAATTTGCCTTCATATATTTTTAATACTCATGATCGCCTCAACGTTCAATATCCTTCTGCATCGATCTGAGTGACCTGTATTCATCTATATATATGGTATGAACACTAACAATTTTAATAATTAGTTTGTCAAGATTGCACATTTTGAAGGGAGTTCTATTTTGTCTCATGATGAGAACATCCTCTCTATTTTTTGTATTTACTAGTCCACCAAACTTTAACCACTTTTGAACATTTTGGTCATTTGAACCTAACAGACAAGTAATACAAGGCATGTTCACATCAGAAACATTGGAAATATTGTCCAGCTTCAGTTTGGCTGTCAGCAACTGTTAAGCTCCTTATGCATTCTGTAAATTTGTTGTTATGCGGAAACAACTTTAGTCAGTTGTGAGTGAAAGATCTACAGCATATTGTGATCATACAATCAGTTTACATTTTTAGTAAATCAGTTCCCCACCCACATCGGAACTCCTTGAATGTCCTGGGAAAATGAATAGATGTATTTCAGCATGGGGAAGTCTTGGAAAATAGATAAATGCCTGTCTGGGGAATTGCATGAGTGAATCGATTTGCTACTCTGAATTTATGGAGAAAAGTCATGTTTCTGATAATCTTAGTGCCGTTTGTGCAGTCAGAACAATATATATATGTAGTTCTTATAAATATGTGTTATGTCGTTTTAATTTCGATATGTAACATTTCTGCATCAACTGTTATATTCTTATATAATTATATTATTTACAGTTATCTGTAAACTTTGTTGATTTTATATGCATAAATACTTCTGCATAAAAATAGATCAGTTTAGCATTTTGTTACACAAACTGATATTTAAGAAGGTAGAGATTTAGGTACATATATGGGATCATTGTTTTATGTCTAATAATTCGATATCTATCAATTAAATTTGATCTGAATATCACTGACTAACTATTTAGTTAAACAATATGGCCGCCATAACCAATAAAAAATGGTGGAATTTCTACTTCAGCAATCTGGCATTTCACAGAACTTTGAGGCAGTCTCTGATTGCTCCACATTGTTTGTAGGACATAATTTTAATCAGACTCGCATTGCTCAATTTTCATGTAGGCCACACCAATTTCATTTTTTGTTCCACGGGCGAAATTACATTTTTTTTCAAAATTGGAATAATCAAAATAAAAATAAAACTGGACCAGAGGAGCGGGAACTCATCTACCAGCAGAAAGAAAGCAATGTCCAGTTTTATTATCGCCTCCAATCTAAAAAAATACATAAAAATCTGCCTGTGAAACCAAAAATAGAATTTATATGGCCTTTGTGCATTTCCTGAGATGGACCATCAGCAGGCCTGTAGCCAAGGAGGATGTTTTAGGTTCAGGCAAACCCTCCTCTTGGAAAAGAATGGTATTCCCATACAAATGACTTGTAGATTAGGGGAACGTATGAATGACCCTTTTTCTTATACAGTGAACCCCCAGCTATGCGCTTTCGAAGCGAAAACGAGCCACCCCTAAAGATACCCTGATTGGTGACAGTGATTTTGGTCATTAACCTAAGAGCCGAGGTGAACCTAGGGTTAAAAATGGTCATTAACCTAAGAGCCGAGGTGAACCTAGGGTTAAAAATGGTCATTAACCTAAGAGCCGAGGTGAACCTAGGGTTAAAAATGGTCATTAACCTAAGAGCCGAGGTGAACCTAGGGTTAAAAATAGTAATGACGGTAAATCAGCTGTAAAATTGCATGACTTCCTGTGAGCTGATCTGAAATAGACAATATTATAAATTTCAAGTGAATATGACACACTTTCATATTCATGATGATTTTCTCATATTACATTATCGTATCCTTGTTGAAGCATTCACCTAGTTCCATGAAGGATTGGCCATCATTCTTCCATGTGCTGCACATGTGGAATGGTACTGTATATTGGAGATGAAAACTACTGAAATTTAATGTAGATTCTTATATTTATACAGATATTTTTCTAGAGGTTTGGATTGAACAACTGTTCTGAGGCTGAATATCGATGTAAAGGAAAACCTCTCACCCCGCAGCCAGTGGGCAAAAAAGTGATATTATTGAAAATATTATATATCAATATCTTGTAGTCATTTCCAGTTCTATATCTTCATCTGATACACTTTTACAATGGACCACACAGCTCAAAATTTTATATTCAATAAGAGTTTGAATGGATGGTATCTTGTTTTATGCTTATAAGATTTTATTCTGTGTTTAGTTGGTAGAGATAATATTGTACTTTGCGGAAGTACTCCACTTGTATACATGTACCTTATTCCCCAATGTCATATTACTTTTATAATGAATAATTCTTGATAGTGCTATACATATTGCATTTACCATTTGATACTATTGTAATAAAAGCTTATCATTTCATATCCTTTGTATTTCGTCTTCTGTCCAATTATACCTAGGGCCTACATAACATATATATTTGCATTCATATCAATGATACAGTTTGTGTTTCCCTCCATAATGTCATCATCTTGAAGCCTTGTCCTATCTAACATGGACCTGTTCATGGACCCAGTGTCAACGGTTGCTTGCATGGCATGATATATCAAAGCTCGATATATATCTATCAGTAGTGGTAAAAAGGGCAATACTGCATCAGTTGTGCAGGGGGAACATAGAATCAGCAGGAGGGATCAAGAGGGACTGATAACCGATTCATTACTCATAGATCCACCATGTTCGATCATCTGAATGCAATTTGTAAATAATTGTTTCGGATATTCGCCCACATCTCTATCCTTTGTAGAAATCAGTCAGACAATGACCTCACTCTGCACTAGTTTATTTAATTTTTGGCGTAGAACTGGAAAATTTTCAAAAAGGGCTGGTAATCATTTAAGCCCTGGAATGTTCCAGGCATTTGCTGCCTCATGCATGACCTCATTTCTGGAAAGATCTCTGTGGGGTATATATCAAGTCAGCAAGTGAGAATCTATCAGTCTGCGACTAGACTATGATACAAAGCGTGTTTTCCAGCCTGTGAGTTGATATGTATAAACAAGTGACCTGTATATCGAGAGATTGTCTTATTGGTGGAGGAACTTTGGACTGTCGGCAAGTGTTTTAACGCAAAAAAAAGCATTCGTGTGGAAATACTAGTTACTGGAGCACAGAAGTGCTGGTTGAAGTCCCTTGTTGGAGGGCTGTGTAATTTCCCTGTGAAGTCGACGTTTTGGTCAATTCCAGAGAATCAAAGGTGCACATCCACTCACCTCTGATATTCGCATCTAAGCTTGAATGGGTCCATTATACAATACAGTGGTAACCCGAAACACCTGGGAATCCTCCTCGACAAAAGTTTTCATACCAGTGCCACATCAACAATATGGAAACGAATGCCTCAACAAAATCATTATATATGATGAGATATATCATGGGCACACCAGAGGCATTCAGCAGATCTTCGTATCTACACTGGTATATCTGTACAAGAGAATAATTAGTCCATACCGTACTTCAAATCAGTTTGGCAGGCTGGCACACATAAGGCGAAGATTGAGAAAATACAACAGAAGGGACTTGCTCAGCAGGTAGTAAAGCTTGTGAGAGTCCGGATTCATCCCGTTGGACCTCAGATGGCAGAATAGGAATTCTAAACAGAGAAAAATCAGATTTGAACCTATCAAAGGCCTACACCAATAGCTAGAAGAACGACTTGGAAGACGCCCGATGGACGTGTGGTTTCCAGAAATGGGGAATGTATGGGATATCCACATAAACATCGTGAAGTGATAGATCGCCATACAAGCACGGCGAGGACCCTTACTCAACGCACCTGCATAGCATGCCTTGCGAATGGCACCAGTTCGGATCATGCAAAAACAGAACAGCGGACCAAGGTTAGTGGGCACTGGATACCGTCAGTGAATGGAAACAAATTACTCCACCAAGGAAAATTGTCATATCACCGATCCATCCTGCTCGGAGAACTTGCCACTTGCATCGACCTTTCCCCAAAGGAAACTACTGAAATGTCTTGCTCCTGTTGGATAGATAATCTGGCCTCGGAATACTCACCCTGGAGAGAAAAACATAGTATTTCCAGACAATCCAATACATCTTTGGTTCACTGGATACCATGAAGAACAACGGTACAACTGTTGAACTCACTTAAGACTCCAGGATATGCAAATGTCGCTGGAATTGAAGAAGCAGAAAGCTAGCAGAACGGGTTGCACTAAAATACAAGTGTCTAGTCTGTCATTCAATATTCAGCCCTCGTCCATTGAAGAATTTTCGCCATTTTACCATCAAATACGTAATTAATATATTAACATTAGCTCCAGGGGCGTCGGAGCACGTTTGAAAGTGGGGGGGGCTGAACTCTATATCGGTCATGTTATATGATGGACTGGTGCTATCTAAGATAGGACTTATAACATTGCAGTCTAAAAAAGTTGGGCCCCCCCCCCCGGTTCCGCGGCCCCTGCATTAAAAAAATAAATCATAGTATACATAAAACTAGTTTCGTGCGAGAGAGAAGAGGTCAACAGTTTTCAATGATGCCAGCGAGACATGATGTTCCATAAATATCAAATCCATATTGCGATCGTTGTGCTTAATCCATATGATTTTCGTTGTAAAAACTATGAGGATCTTGGAATGCATGAGCTCATACGACCCTTTGTCCCGGGTTAAGTGAAAGTAAACACGTTACGAAACGTGACAACATAGATCTTGCACGCTACACTCGTATTTCGCTATCAGCATACAATATGTATCGCAAAATTTGAGGAACTTTGAGTAGAGACGCTTGATGATATAGCCCTGTGTTATAAGTTTCTACAATATTGTTTTGTGATACTGATTAAAATCGTTATATTTAACACGGGAAGTAATAAGATCTCTGAAAAAGAACACAGTTACCACCACCATATACAACATCTCCAAAGCCGCTAGGGACACCTTTATGACAAGTTGATACCGGCGATGGTATATCTTCAAAACGAAATCTACCCAATTGTGCAGCGGCTGGCCCCTCCCAAAATCTCCCCACGAGTATGTCAGTCGATATTCTCTCCAAATTTTATGTTTCTTCACCTCACGGTGAGTGGATTGGTCGAAACCACTGGACGTTACCTGCTGTATTGCCCTCAGTATGATGAGGCAAATAACAAGTTAATCAACTGCGGAGACAGATTTGAGTTTCTGATGCCCTTGACATCATCACCATCCTGACAAGTGCAAACAGTAATGAAAAAACTGCGAGTCATGGTCAAAGAGAACACTGCACCTTAATTAGCCTAGTCTAGACTTTAATAACTGAGAAAGGCAGGTTACCGCACAGCTACCTGCTTACAGGTCAGTAATTCAGATCCAAACAATCTTTGTGCATAGTACCTTTTGACAGTACCAGTGTATTCAGTACATTAGTAACAGAACATTTGAGTCAGAAAGTGCAGAGTGATGCACTTGGATAAAGTAGGAAGATGCTGTTCGGGAAGTGAAACCAAATTCGCCCGTCCAGTATTGTATCAAGATTTCAATTTGAATGAAAGAAACTAAAGAAACAAAGCCTACTCTGAGCTATGTGTGATCTGGTAGAATGCAATATAAAACTTACACCCAACATACTCCGGGAAACTTTCTGAGAATTGCCTCTTAGCACATGATCCTAACATGTCCATAAAAAATGTACACCAGACGTTTGTACCTACACAGAAAATATCGGAATTCCCTTTCTCGCACTGATGTGACTTAATTTCCCATTGCAGATCCAGACCTACTCAAACCGTGCATCTACAGATAATTTCATGGGCGTGGGACTGTAACATTGCACATTTTGACATTTATCTCTGGTGTTTTCGGCTTTCGATTGTTCACAACCTATTGAGTCTTTCCCTGGGTCAGCTTCTATCCCTCAGTTGGTGATTACATGGCACAAGTGAACAACCTGCTTGGCTACAAACTTGCACTTCATCGGCTTCAACTTCATTTTTTTCTTCTCTTTCCAAGCACTGCGCTCAGAAGTCAGATGCCCTCACGAAGGGAGCCTGAGTGTATATAAGAATGTCATCAATATAAATCGTCGCAAACATAAACATCGTCATAAACATTTGGAACGACAATAATGCGTTCAATGCGCCAAGCGGAAGCCTCTTGAAGTCGAAAAGTCCATGGTATGTGATGAAGGCCGTCTTGTGTTTCGTGTTAGGGGCAAGTGGAATCTGCCAAAATCCTGGAGCCAGATAAAGAGTAGAAAAATAGTGAGTCTGCTTCACCATTGATGTACGTAATGTCTTCCAATTGCAGAAGGGGAAAGAACTCTGACTGATTCACACTGATCAGTCAGCGATAATCCACAGTGTATCGAAACTCAGAGGTTGGCTTCTTGATCAGCCCTACATGACTATGCCAGTTGAACTTGATGGTTCAATGATGTCTTGTCTAACACATCATCAAATCGTTTTACTTTTTATTTCGGCTTTTGTTGAGGTGTTGTTCAATGAAACGTTTGTCTTCTTGGTAAGGCATCCCCCTTATCAATGCGGTGTTGGTATTTTCCGGCTGAGTTATATCTGTATCAAAAACTTCAAAAGCACAATATGTACATATATAGGAACGAACATATAAATCCCAAACCCAGCTGAATATACTTAGTTCTATTTTCTTTCTTAAAAAAATGATATTGCAACAGTAACAGGCTTTATCTCTGTATCAATTGCATTTTATATTGTTTTGTTATTATTATGTCATTTGCCATACTCTTTATGTGAGAGAGTCGAGAAATAAAAAGTATTGAATTCAATTGAAACGTTTGTCTCCTTGGTAAGGCATCCCCTTATCAATGCGGGGTTGGTATTTGCCAGCTGAGTTATATCTGTATCAAAAACTTCAAAAGCTTTGGGATCCACTGGTTAACTTGGCATAATACAGGAGTAGGTTGATTTCGAAAATATTAGCGAAAATCATATTTTAGATCAATAATTCAACATATATTTATTCATGTCATCATCAGGAATAGTAGTTTACAACAGGTTTCATGGGTATATTTAAGTATTACAGAACAATTCAAAGATAATCAACAGCTAAGACATACTATACATTGAGTAATGTTTTAACCAATGAAATCAACCAAAACTGAATTTAACCAGAAATGTGCTGATATGAACTAGCCAATTGAAGGAATTGGCGGGGGGGTGTTCATCAGAGTTCTTTAGATGCGTTGAGACTACAGTTCAGTTGGGGATTTTCTCGCCTGATAGCAAGAGCTTCTTTGAAAAGAAGGGTATTCCAAAATAGTTGGCTTTGTCAATCTTACAGTTTACCAATTCAAATTCCGCTAATTGTTTAGTTGGAACAATGGCTCGGCTGTTTTTTAGATCAGACGTCTTCACAGTCCTGTTGAATAAGCTCAAATTTATGTATGTGGGTTAAAATTGCACTGTTGGAATTTCCGCTAACACGTTGTTTAAGGCGAATGAACAAGCACCTCTCGGTGTCACCTATGTGTCTTTACAATCAGGGCAAATAAACTTATAAAAACATTACGTTTTTACATATAGAGTAACAGGGTTTTTGTTGTTTGCCCAGTAGCGTTTGCTAAATCCTGTGTTAAATAGGGCTATACCACAAATTACAAGCGTCTAGTCCGTCATCCATAATTCAGCCGTCGTCCATTAGAGAATATCCGCGTCCATAACCCAAAGACCTATTCCAAATTCCATATAACAGTATTAGCACCAAATTCAAAAAGACAATCATAGTATACATAAACATAGGCTTGTTTCCTGCAAGAGAGAAGCGGTCAACAGTTTCAATGATGCCGGCAAGACATCATGATGTTCCAAAAATATCAAATCCGTATCGCTGATCAGTATTCTTAATCCATAATATTCGTTGTAAAGTCGTCATCTAAAGAATGATGTATCACAGTCACGCTTTGATTGTGACTGTTCATATGAGTACCATGAGGATCTTTAAGTGCATGGGTTCATACGGCCCCTAGCCCCGGGTTAAGCGGAATTAGACACAAGTTACGAAACGTAGCGCCATAGATCTTGCACTCTACGTTCGTATTTTTTTATCAGCATGTGATATGTATCGCCAAATTTGAGAAACTTTGAGTGGAGGCGTTTGGTGGAATAGCCCTGTTTTATAAGTTTCTGTAACAATGTTTTGTGACGTTGATTAAAATCGTCACATTTAACACAGGATCTAGCAAATGCTACTAAGCGAGATATGTATACGCCATATGCAGGTCCCACTGGAATATTACTATCCAGAAAGGGATAGTTTACGATGTCGAAATTGTAATCATCTCTTTTGTCATAAAGTCGACGAGAGAGAATGCCCGCTTCATTTTTATAGAGATATAGATCTAAATATGATGTGCCTGTAGGGCTATCTGTAGTTTCCTTCAAATCCAGTGAAGGTGGATATATATCCTTCACTGCGTCATTTATATAGCGATTATCCACAGCGAGAAGATTGTCTATATAGCGTTTGGTGAATGAGAAGGAACGGGCTTTGAATGGATCGGTTTTTGAAAGCGCCTGCATATAGTCATATTCATAAGAGAACAGATACAGGTCAGCCAACAGGGGTGCACAATTAGTACCCATTGGAATACCTATATGCTGCTGATATATTGTGTTGCCAAATTTCACATAGATATTTTTAATGAGAAACTCAAGCAACTCTATAAACAAAGAAACATCCCATGAATGATATCTCTTGTATGTAGTAGAGCTAAAGAATGCTTTATAGCTTCCGACATTAATATATCTACAATCAGTTTTCTTGAACACAGATACTATTAATGAACTTAGACGGTCAATAAGGTCCTGATGAGGGATTGTAGTATAGAGAGTCGAGAAATCCCATGTGGATACATGTCTGTACGGTATGTGACCTTTAGCATCAAGTTCTTCCGTAAGACATTTTGAGGTTTTCAATATCCACATACATTCAACGCCAGAGTTCTTAGAAATAGTGGCGCAATACCTTTCCCAAAATGCTTTTACCTCCTGAAGGGCCCTCGTCAATAGAGTTGAAAGAAGCTTGGTGGTGCAGCTTCTAGAACCAGCTATGAATCTAGCTTTGTATGGTGATTTATGCATTTTGGGAGTCCAGTATAGTTTTGGTATGTCGTTATGATTGGTTGGAAGACAAATACCTCTTTCCCTGAGAAACTTTTTGTGATTGTTAAATAAATCTTCCAGAGTAAATGCAGTTTGGGAGTAAGTAGACGTATTTGATGAAGATATGTCTACACTCAATTCTTTAACCAGCACCTGGTAATAGTAATATTTACATATGAATATTATATTATTCGGAGCTTTGTCAGCTGGGACTATGACGAATTTACTCTGGAGATTTGCTAGAACTTCTTGCGAATTGAGGTTTCTCAGAACTTGTTTTGCTTGGGGAAGAGTACTTCTGTCAATATGGCGGATTGTTTCAACGACCTTGCTCTTGGTGAGGTCCAGCCAATCAGCGAGTACTGTAGGTTCAACTTTTTCTCGCTTAGACCAAACAATAACGTACTGTTCCAATGCAGACAGGACTATCTTCTGGTCGGCCTTCAGATTTATTCTTCTTGGCTCTCTATATTTAGGTCCTTTCATCAGGAGTAATTTCAGATCCTTATCACTCACCATATCAAGAGCACCAGTCACAGTATGTTTGCATGGTGTATAGATAAAGTTCGATGATTCACAATCACAACTATAGCCTCCTGACGTGTATAAGTTCCAGTCGAACTCCTTGACAGCATTGGAGTAATTGAATATTTTGGTGGCTATAGATTTAGTATACTTATATGAAATGCAAGGAGGTTCTGTGAACTTGAAATAGTTTGGTACAGCGTTGCGTACCTCTGGATCATTCAGGGTTCGAGGTAAATTAATGATGTCCAGTCCTTTATCTAAGTAGTTGAGTTTCAAGAAAAGCCGATCTTGAGATGTTTCGATTATGTTCACTGGACGATACAACCGAAAATACGCTATATCTTGACATACTTTACTGATTTTTGGTGATATTATATTTCCTGAAGACGCAGATTGTTGTATATCTCTGGCTATTTGATCTAAAGCTCTCAGAGGTAACGCATACAGAACTGTACGTAAGCTATGTATACTATTGGGTGTGTTAGTTCAACCCACTAAGTAATTTAACGTGATATGATCGTGAATCATCGAACTATTAAACTTTCGCCAACCATGGCTGCGATGTCTCCGTTGATGAGGTTCAAATAGTTGGGTAATGTTGGATATATTTGAACGGCGGTTTGTAGCATTGCCGACCCCACTGGCATTATCATTTAAACCAAACGAAAACACTGACCCAAGTTCTAGCATCCAGAATAATTCCCGCTCTCGGATTTTTCTCTCAAATCCAAAGGGGGAATCCTTAGTAGATGGATAGACGACGTCTATGATCTGAATACTAAAGTTATCCCAGCCATGGTCGGGGCCAGAAAAATGTTTACCAATAAGCCTCCACTCAAAGTTCCCTAAATTTGGTGATACATATCGCATGCTGATAAAAAAAAAAATACGAGCGTAGCGTGTAAGATTCCTGGCGTTACGTTTCGTAACATGTGTCTAATTTCGCTCAACCTGGGGCTAGGGGCTGTATGAACCCATGTATTTCAATCAGCGATACGGATTTGATATTATTGGAACATCAGGATGTCTTGCCTGCATCATTGACTGTTGACCGCTTCTCTCGCTTCTCTCATCTAGCATATGTTTATCAATACTATGATCTTATATATATATTCGTGGGTGCATAATACAATCGTCATTTGCCTGCTTTATAAACATAGAGAAAGCCTTTGATAATGTCTGGAGGTATGGACTCCTCAACAAGATGCATCACCAGTGGATAACTGGACGATTTTGAGATGGACTGATGCCTTCCAAAGAAACTGCCATGTAAGATATAATCTGGCAAGCTACACCAGCAACTGGCCTCCCAAGAGCCTGTCATCTCTCGACTACTCTTTAATGTCTACATCATCCACATGTTAATAGAGATCACTAACAGCAAAGCTAAATTTGCAGATGACGGTATATGCATTTCCGCTCAGGTCTAAAGCCATAGTCGAGTTTCTCGATGAGATATCCATCGATGCAGAGACAGTGCAGACCTGGGCAAGGGATTGGTGCATCAACATCAGTCAAGCCAAATCAAAGATTCTATAACACTTGTGTCAATAACATCGAGTTAACCGTGCATTAATTACACGTTTTAGCACGCTTATGTGAAACAGTACCCGTCGAGTGCAGGTGTTCATTGGGAGATTCCATTTCACAAGTCGGACGAGGAAAGGGACTTCGCCCTTGCCCTAAAATATAAACTTTCCCATGATGACCTACGCCAATAGTTAGACCAACCACTTGAAAGACACGTCTCCCAGTTTGATCCGATGGACATGTGGTGTCAGGAAATGGGGAGTTATTCGCATACACATCGTGGAGTCAGAGGTCGCCTTACAAGAACGGCGAGGACCCTTACTCAATTACAACACATATAAGGGAAGTGGGAAGAGGTGCCGACATACTGGCAGAGCCACATGACTTCACAGTATAGTCTACAGGTTAACCTATTCTAAAGCACACACCAAGAATCTAACGATTCGTGATATGTGTTGTATCTCAGGCACGCTTTCATTGTACCTGTTCATGTGGCAACTTGGATGATATGACCACACGGCCCCTAGCACCGGCATAAGCGGTATTAGATACAAATATAGAGAGTTATGATGGAAATGCTCTGACAACTCGTACCTGGGTAATTGGTAAGCTATTTCGCTGTGACAACTCGTACACTGGGGATTGGTGAGCTGTTTCGTCGTCAGATGAAAATGACAGCATTTAACACAAAAGACTAGTCTGTAAGGCCCGATGTCGACCCAGCATCAACATCCCACAAATGCCAACATATATCAAAGACCAAAACGTCTGTACAGGGGGCAGGCCTCGGGGACGAAACGTCCACCAGCAGAATCTCGCCATATACAGGTAAAAATTACAACACATATAAGGGAAGTGGGAAGAGGTGCCGACATACTGGCAGAGCCACATGACTTCACAGTATAGTCTACCGGTTAACCTTTTCTATAGCACATACCAAGAATCTAACGATTCGTGATATGTGTTGTATCTTAGGTACGCTTTTATTGTACCTGTTCATGTGGCAACTTGGATGATATGACCACACGGCCCCTAGCACCGGCATAAGCGGTATTAGCTTATAGGCTAATGCAACGCACATGCTATGCAACGCACATGCATAGCATGCCTGGCGAATGGTACCAGTTCTGATCATTCAAAAACAGGACAGCGGGCCCTGGATACCATCAATGAAAGGTAACAAATTACACCTCCAAGGACAGTTTTCATATCACCGATCCACGTCACTACTGCCCAATGACCTCTGAGTCCGGTTACGTGACCGGAAGTGACCTTCGACCCTGCGCACCATTATTATCCGGTTTTGTGTGCATGCGCAGGGGTTAATGGTCACTTTCGATCACGTAACCGGACTCAGAGGTCAAAGGTCAAGGGGCCTCAATCGCACCACAGGCGCGAGCACATGCGTGCGATGACGTCACTTCCGAGCTCTGAGCTCCACGAGCTCTCTGCCACACGGAAGCTACCGCCACCACCGGGCGTTGACGGGCGTCAACGCCAGGTGGTGGTGGTGATTGTGGTGTGTGGTAGTGTGTGGTGGTGGTGGTGGTAGAAGTGGTGTGTGGTGGTGGTAATATTGGTGTGTGGTGGTGTCTGCACATATAGGGATTAACTCGTGTCCCTCATCATTTCATATGTATTGGTCGACTAATCAAAATTTCGCTACCACTCGTACTAATGACGTCACCAATGACGTCAGAGATGACATGGAAATCACTCAAGTCATGGTCTACACCACGAGAGCTTCAATATGACACCCTACACTCCATCTTTGAATGAGATATAGAACCTTAATCTCTCAAATATATCCCTGGGCACCTCAAGAATGGCCACTCTACTTACTACACCCCAAACGCGCAAATAAGCGGTTCAGAACATGCTGCCGTTACAGTATCCTGGCCTGCTCGACGACGCTTGGGCCAAAAGCGATTCTGGCTGGAGATTAAACTTTCTCAAACGACGGCTTCTGATTGGACAGGAGCCTACAAGAATTGTAAACATACCCATATTGACTCCCCCAGCATGCAGAGGCCGCGGAACCGGGGGCAGGGTGAGTGGATACAGCCCCCCACTTTTCGAGACTGCAATGTTATGCAAGTCTTATCTTAGATAGCACACGTTCAGCATTTAACATGGCCGATACAGAGTTCAGCCCCCTCCCCCCACCCACTTTCAAATGTGCTCGGACGCCCCTGGCTTGGTGTCTTGTGGTGAAGGGGATAATAAAACGTGTATTGCGCAATGTGCCTGTTGTTGTTGATGTCTCTTGGTTGTGTTTATATTGAATGGGTCTGAGCATATTGATGCGATGAGAGGGAGTTTTCGGAGAGAACGAAATTCGACATTGTGCACGGTTGGACTCAAATACAAACACACACACACGCAATGCGGCTCAGTCGTACACCAGTACATCTCGGTCCTCGACTTGGGGGTAGTTGAACTGAGTGGGCTAAAAACAGATCACCAGCTAGTGTGCTATAAACGGGAAGCGGCCTGACCGTTTCATCAGACACTGTCAATCACCAAGATGTGTTCACTTGTACTGCGTGCTCGAAATCAATTCACTCGTCTGCACGACTTGCGCCGCCATGAGGTTACCAAGCATGACGGAACCGCCCGGTATAGCTGTACGAGCTGTGGGAAACTATTTAATCGCCTGGACAGTCTACGGTGTCACGAACTGTCAGTGCCTGGGGCACCCAAGCATCCATGCGAGGAATGTGGTCGCCGTTTTAACCTGACCAGTCAGTTGCTGCGACACCAACGCATACGACACCCTGTTCCGCAGCCACGTTTGCAGGTAGAGGAGCCCGTAGGCACCAGTATCGAGACAGCGGGAACTCGCACCCATCGCACGAGGGCCGATGATGATGTCGCCCTAATTCAACAGTCAAATTCCGACGACAAGACCGTCGGCCAGATTTTGTACGACGTGGAGTACACTTCGCTGACGAACCCATAAATGCTCCTAGCGATCTGTTACACGAATACCATCCGGTGAGTGACATCTATCAGCGCCATTGGCCCATGATCCAGCACTGTTTCCACCGTCATCGCCCTATTCAAGATATCTACAATTTCCGACTGACCGACCTCGCCCGTCTACGCAGCTACGTGGAAGCCATCTTCAATGACCAACCTACGGCCTTCAAATTAAATGTCGCTTTCGGATACATCTTACCCCATAAGATGAAGAAGCAACTGCGCTATTTCCATTCCAGTACCAACAACCAAGTGTACGACCATTCTTTCATCATCACCAATCGTGCGTCACTGGAGACGATGCTGGAGAAACTGGACACCAACACCAAGTGGACAGTGGAGAGGGGCACCAATGTTACATTCTTCGTGGCTAAACTGATCAACCACATCGGCTGAATGCGTCACCCATGCACTGATGAATAGCATAACATGCCGTATGTACTCTATATGTCTACATTTTGATCGCTGACTTGAGCTCTGTAAACACTTGTACATAATGCGACGGTGCGTTGAATAACAAAACATGGTCTTTGATATTTCAACTTGTTTTTTCTGTGAACATAATAAACATACCCAGAGCGGCTCCCTCAGCCTGGATATGATGTAACATTGGGGATAATAAACTATATGAACATTGCTGAACTTGTTGCTATTCGCGACAACCGCCTTCCGCTATACTTGGATGAAATATTTACCCCCAGATGTCATATAGTGCCCTTACGCACTTCCAAAACTGTCCTTTTTCTACTACTCCGCGACTGCGCATGTGTAGAATGACGTCATTTCCACGACTCAACCCCTTCAGTCGGAGCCACGAGTGCTTCAAATTGATACCTCGCCCGACTCATTCAGACCAATATTGGTCTATCTCGACCCGATAACGTCCCTTCCATGCAATGCCCTTTTCCCACAATGTTTTGTCTGCGTATGCGGGTCATAGCCTTACTTCCACGACACACCCATCTAGTCCGAGTCTTCTCTACGAGTGCTTCACTGTGACACCTCCCACGACCCAATCGGACCAATAGTGGCCCCTTAATCACTCTAATACACTCCCACGTACGCCCCAAATGACATGTTTCGCTAGAACTGCTCAACTGCGCATGCGTAGCACGATGCGACTACCAACAAACACCATGCCATTGACAGATGACACCACATACGGTCCTTTTGGACCACATACGGTCCTTTTGGACCACGGATGGTCCATCTCCACCCCAAACACCTTCCTTCACATCCCAAAATGCCCACTTTGGCTATTACTCCTACTGATGACGTCCCCAATGACGTCACAGATGACGTGGCCATCCTTCAAGTCGCGGTCTACATCCCGAGAGCTAAAGAGGCACCTCACACGACGCATTCGGACCAAGAATGGTCCCTCAACCGCTCAAATATACCCCTGCGCACCTCCAGAATGACCACTTTACTTACTACACCCCAACTGCGCATGCGCAGATTGGCGCGACTTTCAATAAAAAACACGCCAGTCTGACTCTATCCCACGAAAGCTTCACTAGGATACCACAACTGGGTGATTTGGACCAAAGATTGGTCCCTTGATTGCCCAAACATGTCATTGCCCACGCCCAACTTGACATCTTTCGTTACTACTGCCAAACTGCGCATGCGTAGCACGATGCGAACACCAAGTGTGTAGATGCGTATACATGCATAGAACTACAAGATGACACCCCACACGATCCATTCGGACCAAGGATGGTCCCTGTCTACCCCAAACACCTTCCTTCACTTCCTCAAAATGCCCGCTTTCGCTACAACTCCTACTGATGACGTCACCAATGACGTCACAGATGACATGGATGTCCCTCAAGTCGTAGTCTACACCTCGAGAGCTTCATTTTGACACCCCAAACGACGCATCCGGGCCAAGGATGGTCGATCTTAGCCCGGATACGTCGATCTGGCGTTGAATGTATGTGGATATTGAAAAACTCAAAATATCTTACGGAAGAACTTGATGCTAAAGGTCACATACCGTATAGACATGTATCCACCTGGGATTTCTCGACTCTCTATACTACAATCCCTCATCAGGACCTTATTGACCGTCTAAGTTCATTAATAGAATCTGTGCTCAAGAAAACTGATCGTAGATATATTAATGTCGGAAGCCATAAAGCATTCTTTAGCTCTACTACATACAAGAGATATCATTCATGGGATGTTTCTTTGTTTATAGAGTTGCATGAATTTCTCATTAAAAATATCTATGTGAAATTTGGCAACACAATATATCAACAGCATATAGATATTCCAATGAGTACTAATTGTGCACCCCTATTCGCTGATCTATATCTGTTCTCTTATGAATATGACTATATGCAGGCGCTTTCAAAAACAGATCCATTCAAATCCCGTTCCTTCTCATTTACCAAACGCTATCTAGACGATCTTCTCGCTGTGGATAATCGCTATATAAATGACGCAGTGAAGGATATATATCCACCTTCACTGGATTTGAAGGAAACTACAGATAACCCTACAGGCACATCGTATTTAGACCTATATCTCTATAAAAATGAAGTGGGCCTTCTCTCTCGTCGACTGTATGACAAAAGAGATGATTACAATTTCGACATCGTAAACTATCCCTTTCTGGACAGTAATATTCCAGTGGGACCTGCATATGGCGTATACATATCACGCCTAGTAGCATTTGCTAGATCCTGTGTTAAATGTGACGATTTTAATCAACGTCACAAAACATTGTTGCAGAAACTTATAAAACAGGGCTACTCCACCAAGCGCCTCCACTCAAGTTTCTCAAATTTGGCGAAACATATCGCATGCTGATAGCAAAATACGAGAGTAGCGTGCAAGATCTATGGTGTTACGTTTCGTAACTTGTGTCTAATTCCGCTTAACCCGGGGCTAGGGGCCGTATCAACCCATGTACTTCAAGATCCTCATGGTACTCATATGAACAGTCACAATCAAAGCGTGACTGAGATACATCATTCATTAGATGACGACTTTACAACGAATATTATGGATTAAGAATACTGATCAGTGATACGGATTTGATATTTTTGGAACATCATGATGTCTTGCCGGCATCATTGAAAACTGTTGACCGCTTCTCTCTTGCAGGAAACAAGCCTATGTTTATGTATACTATTGTCTTTTTGAATTTGGTGCTAATACTGTTATATGGAATATGGAATAGGTCTTTGGATTATGGACGCGGATATTCTCTAATGGACGACGGCTGAATTATGAATGACGGACTAGACGCTTGTAATCTACCCCAAATACTTTCCTTCACTTCCCCCAAAATGCTCTTTCGCTACGACTCCTACTGATGACGTCACCATTGGCGTCACAGATGCTTTGTGCATCCCTCAAATCATGGTCTCCACCTCGAGAGCTTCACTTTGATACCCCACACGACGCATCCGTACCAAGGATGTTCATCTCTACCCAAAATACCTTCCTTCACAGCCCCAAAATGCCTACTTTGGCTAATACTCCTACTGATGACGTGACCAATGACGTCACAGATGACGTGAACATCCCTCAAATCCTGGTCTACACCCCGAGAGCTACAAGATTACACCTTCCATGACGCATTCGGACCAAGGATGGTCCATCTCTACACCAAATACCTTTCTTCACTTCCCCAAAATGCCCACTTTCGCTACTACTCGTACTGATGACGGCACCGATTACGTCACAGATGCTGTGGACATCCCTCAAATCGGGGTCTACATCCCGAGAGCTACATAATGACACCTCCCACGACACATTCGTACCAAGGATGATCCATCTCTATACCAAAGACACCCCCCACGCACCCACAAAATGACACTTTACTTACTACACCCAACTGCGCATGCGCAGATTGACGCGACCTGCAATAAAAAACACACCATTCTGACTCTACCCCACAAGAGCTTCACTTTGACACCTCCCACGACCCATTCGGACCAATAGTGGTCCATCTCTACCTCAAAATGCCTGCTTTCTATACTACGGCCAGACTGCGCATGCGCAGAACAATGAAAACGGACGAGACACTAGTCCAGTCGGATGCTCCTTCACGAGAGCTTCAAAATAAGACCTCATACGATCCCATCGGACCACTAGGGGTTCACCTAGACCCCAAAACGTTCCCCTGGCGCTATTTACCCATTGCGCATGCGTACAGTGATTTTTTCAAAAAAATTCACCGCTTGGCTTCGGGACCCCGCCCATCGTGTTCTACGTGGTGAGACATGAAAAACAAGATCCCATAACCCATATCGCAGTGAACATGTGTGAATTGCCCAGTATGGAACTATCCACTGAGCCAGTAGGCATATGGGCCTATCCAGACCTTTCGAAAAATTTCACCGCTAGGCTACGAGACCCTTCCCATCGTACGTGGCGAAACGAAGAAAACAAGATCCCACAACCCATAGCATATTCCACAAAAAATGACCACCCCTATACCCCATACATGCATTTTCCAGTATAGATGCAAATGTGCGAATCAGGGGAGATGACCTGGAATTTGCACCTACAGAGGGCTCGCCCAGTCAGAGTTGTCTTCCTTGCATCTACAGGGCAGCACGATCAATTGTCGTGATGTCAAAAAGGAAACCCCACAGCAAGCGAAGCCGCCATTTTGTTTTGTCATGGTATTGTAGTCTATTATTAGACATTGTGGATGTTTCTAGAATATAGAGCTGACGCAAGCTTGTTTACGTATTATTATGTGGGTCAGCGTTCTGGAACGCTGTTGAAAGTTGTATCTAGGTCAGATGATGCGGTAACGCTGTGTATTCTAGAAACTTCTTGATTGGGTAGAATGATCTTAACTGCCTCATAGAGTATAAATAGCGTATCACTCATTCATTCAGCAGGTAATTCAAACTGGCTTTTTTGTGGGTCTGTTATGCTGTGTTACTTTGCCTGTAACTACGGACTGCTGGATTATTTACTCCTGTGCATTAACTGTTGGCTGCAGCACAATCTACGCTATTTGTTAACGGCTACGGATATTGGATATTTACTGGGACTGTGTACAACTGAGTAGTGTTGGATTACCATTATACAGAAGAGTGATTTGTGCACGTCAATAAGGACTGTAAAGTGCACACCGGTATAGCATTGAACAGTAAGACTATATTTCACACATTTATTTGTTGTATGAACCTTACTTAAATTGTATATGATTTTAGTATTGTAAATAAATATTTGATTGTTAATCCTTGACTTCACACGTCTTTCTGTTACACTCAGTTGACGTAACAGAAATTGGGAGTCTGGCGTCCGGGAGTATTTGTTTACATTATTGATCAGCTGGCAGCTTTGCCACATAGTTCTAAATTGATACAGCTTACAACATTGTCTAAATTTGTGAAGTCAGGGAGTACGCTATCAGCATGTCATTTGACCCAGCACAGTTTGCCTTAGAGCCTAGTCAGGAGGAATTTAACGAACTACGCAAAGAGGATGTGTTCGAGCTGTGTAAATTCCTACAAATTAAAGTTAAAACATCTTGGAGAAAGCAAGAAATTAAGAAACTCATTATTAAACATTTTGTTTAGAAACAACTTTGGGATGAAAGTGATTTTGATTTAACTGAGGAAACAGCTGATGATTTGGAAATAAGGAAATTAGAATTGCAACATCAGCTGGAATTAAAGAAATTAGAATTAGTGAGGGAAAGGGAAGAAAGAAAGTTTCAGTTAGAGAGAGAAAAATTAGGGAAAGAAAGAGACAAAGAATTAGAGAGAGAAAGGTTAGAAAAGGAAGAGAGAGAGAAAGGGAAAGAAAGACAGTTTCAGTTAGAAATGAAGCATATGGAATTGCAGTCGCAAACAAATCCTCCTGCACATGCACCTGTACAATCACAATCAAAATTTGATGCGGCTCGTCAAATACGTTTCATCCCACCATTTCAGGAAAAAGAAGTTGATAAATATTTTCTGCTTTTTGAGAAAATTCCTGAAAATTTAAACTGGCCAAAAGAAAATTGGAGTTTACTTCTTCAAAGTGTTTTAATCGGAAAGGCAAGGGGCATTTACACTCAATTGACGATAGAGTAAGCATCAAATTATGATACAGTGAAGGATTTAATCCTTAAAGGGTATGAATTAGTTCCTGAAGCCTATAGACAAAAGTTTCGTAGTTGTGAAAAAGAAAACTCTCAGACTCAGGTAGAATTTGCTCGTTCAAAAGAACAGTTATTTGATAGGTGGTGTGCTTCGGTTAAAATTGACAACCAGTTTGAAAGCCTTAGACAGCTTATGCTGGTAGAGGAATTTAAAAGGTGTATCCATGGTGGTATTAGAACATTTCTTGATGAAAAGAATGCCAACACTTTACATCAGGCAGCACGTTTTCTGACGAACACGCTCTGACACACAAATTATCATTTGTCAATGCTGTTAAGCCACTTTCATTCCAGTCTAATCTCCCAGGTAACAAACCCAGTTCTTTCTCAGTTACAAAGGTCAAAGGTCAAACACAAAGTCTCAGTCACCCACTTTTAACACTCAAAATAAGTCTCTCGTTTGTAATTATTGTAAGAAGAACGGCCACTTAATGGCTAATTGTTTAAATTGAAAAGAAAACAACAAGATCAAGCCTTTCAAAAGCCCAGTGGTTTCCTCACTTCAAGATCTATACCCAAGCAGGTTAGTGGCGTTCATAGTGTATATAACGTTAAGATGGCCAGGGACACTGTTCCTATTAGTTCTATCAAGGATAAGGTTGACAGCTTTATAAATCCTGTTATGGAGATTTTTGAACCATTTATCCACAATGGTTTTGCGTCACTTTCAAGTGATCTGTCTAATGCTACTCCTGTGAAGATTTTGCGAGACACGGGCGCGTCTCAGTCTCTTTTGTTGGCAGATACTTTGCCGTTTTCTGACTCTTCATCTGCAGGCAGTAATATCCTGATTAAAGGAGTAGATTCTGCAAATTATACACCCGTTCCGCTCCATAACGTTCATCTGTCTTCCGACTTGATTTCTGCGCCTGTTACGGTGGGTATTAAAGGTAGTTCACTATTTGAGGGTGTTCAATCAATTACTTCTTGGAAATGATCTTGCGGGAGTTAAGGTCGGGTTTAACCCGATTGTAAGTGACAAGCCTTGTTTGGATCAGATCCATGATCCAGTTGAAGACGAAATTCAAAGTTTGTATCCTGCTTGTGCAGTTACTAGAGCCATGAGTAAATTGGCTGAGGAGTCTGAAAAGTCTCTTAAAGATGACGTCATCGATGACGTTTGTTTGGCCGACACTTCCGTGTGTTTAAATGATGAGGCTGATAAGCCACATTTTGATTGGAATGTTCTAATGACAAAATTTCAAAATCAAGGCTGGTTAATGAACAGCATAGTGACAAGGACATTTCCAAGTTGTTTAACAGGGCAGTAGATGAATGTGATGTAACTCAAGAGCCTGTGTGTTACTTTTGTAAGAACGGTGTTCTTATACGCAAATGGCGACCGCCAGATGTGTCACCTGATGATGAGTGGGCAGTTAAGTATCATATTGTAATACCAAATTCATATCGTTCAGATATCCTCAGACTAGCCCATGAAACATCTCTTTCAGGCCATTTAGGTGTTAACAAAACATATTACAAAGTTCTAAATCATTTCTATTGGCCAAATTTAAAGAAAGATGTTACGGAATTTTATAGGTCATGCCACACATGTCAAATGGTAGGAAAACCAAACCAAACCATACCAAAGACCCCTCTACAACCAATCCCTGTATTTGAGGAAGCATTTAGTAGTGCGATTATAGATTGTGTTGGTCCATTACCAAAAACAAAGTCAGGCAATTAATACATGTTAACGAAACATTAAGGCAAAAACTATTGTTAAGGCCTTAGTCAAGTTTTTCACACTTGTCGGTCTATCCCAGTCCGTTCAGTCTGATCAGGGATTTGTCCGGAATTTTTCAACCAGCCATGCATGAATTGGGAATAAAGCAGCACAAATCATCTGCATACCACCCAGAAAGCCAAGGACCATCTGCATACCACCCAGAAAGCCAAGGCGCATTAGAAAGATTTCAACAGACATTAAAGAACATGATTAGGAGTTATTGTTTTGGCACTGAGAAAGATTGGGATGAAGGCATACATTTGGTATTGTTTGCTGTTAGAGAGTCTGTTCAAGAGTCTTTAGGCTTCAGTCCATTTGAGTTAGTCTTTGGTCATACAGTTAGAGGACCACTTAAACTGCTACAGGAAAAGTTCCTAGACAGTGATCTTGACTCATGTAGTCTCTTACAATATGTGTCGGACTTTCGCACCAGGTTGACAAAAGCATGTGATTTGGCCATGTCAAATTTAAAGTCAGCACAAAACTGTATGAAAATAACCTATGATAAACATGCCCTTAAACGAAGTTTCAAACCTGGTGAGAAGGTACTGGCTTTTCTGCCTATTCCTGGTAATCCACTTAAGGCTAGATAGTATGGTCCTTATGTCATTGAAAAGAAATTAAGTGACCTTAATTATGTAATTCAGACCCCATGACAGGCGTAAACACAAACAGTTATGTCATGTAAATATGTTAAAGTTACTAGTATACATAGACAGAGATAGCACTAACAGTTGTACACCCTGTAAGTGTAGTTAGTTCTGACCCTGATAATACTTGTGAGGAGCCCATGACAGCGGCGAAATTACAGGACACTGACATTCTACTTAATTTGGATTCCAAGTTGTGTCATCTTGAACCAGCGCGTCAGGAAGAACTTCGAACTCTGCTCAGTCAATATGAATATTTGTTTCCCGATATTCCTACTCGGACCATTAAACAAAACTATCTGAAAAAAGAGATTCCCTATTTATTGGACAATGACTTCGTTGAACCAAGTAATAGTAACTAGAGTTCACCTTGTATCCTCGTTCCAAAGCCAGATGGCAGTTACAGGATGTGTACTGACTACAGAAAGATGAACACATTGACGAAAACAGACACATTCTCTATTCCACGCATTGACGATTGCATTGATCAAGTGGGAAGTGCCAAGTTTGTGTCAAAGTTTGATCTTATGAAAGGATTTTGGCAAGTTCCATTGACAGATCGTGCGAAGGAGATATCAGCATTCGTCACTTCGGAGGATCTGTTCCAGTACAAAGTCATGCCATTTGAAATGAAAAATTCTCCAGCCACGTTCCAGCGTCTCATCACTTACATGATGACGCCATTGTCTACAGCGATACATGGGAAGATCATCTACAGAGAATTCGCGCACTGTTCAATCGACTAAGTGACGCCAAGCTGACAGTCAACCTTGGAAAAAGTGAATTTGGACATGCACGTGTGACATTCTTGGGTCATGTTGTAGGTCAGGGTCAGGTAAAACCTGTAGATGCTAAGGTTAGTGCTATCTCGCTATTTTCCATGACCAACATGTAAGAGACAACTGATGCGTTTCTTGTGTATGGCTGGTTACTACAGAAAATTTTGTCAAATTTTTTCAGATATTACTGAGCCTTTAACTCAACTCTTAAGAAAAAGGGCAAGTTTTGTTTGGACCGATGAATGTGAACCAGCTTTTGAAAACCTGAAAGCCATACTCAAGAGCGCACCAGTTCTTTCAGCGGCAGATTTTGATTCACCTTTTAAACTGGCTGTAGATGCTAGTGATGTTGCTGCTGGTGCCGTTTTGTTACAAGAAGATATAGATGGTGTAGATCACCCAATATGTTATTTTTCACGTAAATTTGACAAACATCAGAGAAATTATTCTACAATTGAGAAAGAAAGTTTGGCAATGATATTGGCTTTACAACATTTTGATGTTTATGTTACTTCTTCATCATTGCCAATTACTGTATTCAGTGATCACAATCCACTTGTTTTCATGAGTAAGATGAGAAACAAAAATCAAAGATTGGTGAGATGGAGTTTGGTGTTACAAGAATACAATATTGAAATCAGACATATTACAATTTGATTGCTGATTGTTTGTCTCGCATATAATGTACATATCTTTGTCAACATTTTTGCTGTTTTACGTAATATAGATTTTTTGCAATAATGTTTTGAATTGTCAAGAAAGTTCTAAGTTTGAAACTTTCTTTCTTTAAACGGGGGTGTTATGGTATTGTAGTCTATTATTAGACATTGTGGATGTTTCTAGAATATAGAGCTGACGCAAGCTTGTTTACGTATTATTATGTGGGTGAGCCACTTTTGGATTTGGTGCTAATACTGTTATATGGATATGGAATAGGTCTTTGGATTATGGACGCGGATATTCTTTAATGGACGACGGCTGAATTATGAATGACGGAGTAGACGCTTGTACTTGAAGCTTTCTGGAAGGCTGTTGTAAATTGTATCTTCGTCAGATGATGCGGTAACGCTGTGTATTCTAGAAGCTTCTTGATTGGGTAGAATGATCTGGAATTCCTCATAGAGTATAAATAGCGCATCACTCAGTCATTCAGCAGAGAATTCAAACTGGCTTTTATGTGGGTCTGTTATGCTGTGTTACCTTTGCCTGTAACTACGGACTGCTGGATTATTTACTCCTGTGTATTAACTGTTGGCTGCAGCACAATCTACGCTATTTGTTAACGGCTACCGGATATTGGATATTTACTGGGACTGTGTACAACTGAGTAGTGTTGGATTACGGTTATACAGAAGAGTGATTTGTGCGCGTCAACAAGGACTGTAAAGTGCACACCGGTATAGCATTGAACAGTAAGACTATATTTCACACATTTGTTTGTTGTATTAACCTTACTTAAATTGTATATGATTTTAGTATTGTAAATAAATATTTGAATGCTAATCCTTGACTTCAAACGTCTTTCTGTTACACTCAGTTGATGTAACAGTTTGTTTATTTTTTGCGGAGATATACTGAAGAATAAACGCTCGATCCTGGGGTCTCTAGACCTGGTTGATAGGAGGATTTCCCTATTTTAGGGCTAAAGTCCGTGTTCCGCTTTTTATATTTTCAGGACAAATCCTCAATCCACATACACCCACTCCTCCACCCTACCTCTGTCGGCAGGCCCTGATAAACCGGGGACCAATATTAGCCTCTCTAGCCTGGTTGATAGGAGTTTTCCCGTATTTTAGGGGTAAAATCCGTGTTCCGCTTTTTATATTTTCGGGACAAATCCTCAATTTATATACACCCACGCCCCCACCCTGCCTCTGTCGGCAGGCCCCGATAAGCCGGGGACCGATATTAGCCCCTCTAGACCTGGTTGATAGGAGTTTTCCCCTATTTTAGGGGTAAAGTCCGTGTTCCGCTTTTTATATTTTCGGGACAAATCCTCAATTTACATATACCCACTCCCCCACCCTGCCTCTGTCGGCAGGCCCCGATAAGCCGGGGACCGATATTAGCCCCTCTAGACCTGGTTGATAGGAGTTCTGCCCTGTTGTAGCGGTAAAGTCCGTGTTCCGCTTGTTATATTTTCGGGACAAATCCTCAATTTACATGCACCCACCCATGACTTGATCGACCAGGAGGAGCGCCTCACTTTGACACCTCACTCGACCAAATCGGTCCACTAGGGGCCCCTATCGGCTCTAATGAAAAGATAGGGTTACCCGGATATACGTTCCAGGGTCCCTTGTAAGGCTGATGCAATCCACTGTTCACCACATGGAGGCATTGAACCATTGCACGGGGCTCCCATTGCATGGGAAACCCGGATGTTGAATAGAACCCGGATGTAAGACTGATTTCACAAATACTTGGGAAATCCGGATTTTGAAGAGTACCGTACCCGGATGGAAAACCCGGTGGGAAACCCGGAGTCCAAGGTCACGCTCGATGGATAGAGAGACCACCAGGGGGCGCCACCAAACCACGTGACCTGCGCACTTCCGGCGGCGATTCCCGCGCATGCGTGCGGCGGAAAATCTACGTCAATATGCGCACTATATACTACTGACATGCAAGTAACACGAAGGTGGCTAACTGAATTGTATAACGATCTCCACCAGTCATTCAATTGCCATGGATGTTGGGGGCCTGCATTGCATAAAGGGATAGAAGCGGGATTTTATTGTCCTTGATGTAGGGGGCCTACGTCATAGAGTTTCAGGGCAATTAGACCACTGACGTAGGGTAGAGCCAGCCCGAAGGTGTATTCCATGCCACGAAGATCTTACAGTGAAATACTCTTATCGACTGTATAGATTTTAAGATTGTAAGAGATTCTTTTTATCGAGCTGCTATTTTAGTAGATCTTTTTAATCGGGTGGAAGAAGACTTTTTTTTTTAATTTTTTTAATTTTTTTTTTATAAGTTTTAATGTCTGTATGTTTTAATGTTTTAAGTTATTAACTTGAATACCGGTACGTAGAATTTTGTTTCATCCTCGCTATATAGCTGAAATATTGCTGAACGCGATGTTAAACCTTTCTCTCTCCCTCTCCATCTTGAGGGATACCGGCTAATTACCTAAACTAAACCGTTAATAATCCTTGAAAAATGTTGAATAGCGCGATGGGAATATTTGTCCTTGGGGGACAACATTTGTCGCGCTATTATACCGCATTACGGAACAATATCCACTGAACACGAAGTGAATATTGATCCGTATAAAAGGATTAAAACACACTGACAGTTTCCTTTGATACCAGAAAGCCAGAAATCAGAATCAGAATCAGAATCAATTTATTATACCAAACATCCCAGTTGGGACAGTGCATAAAACTAACAGACAATAAACATCAATATAGGCTACAAGGCCTCCAGATAGCTTCAATACAGTAATAGTAGTTTATACAGTGGTGTAAAACATTTATAGCAGTAACATTAGATACATGATACACAAGGAAGTGGTCCACCCTATCCAGTTCGAAGTCCACGTTCCTCCAGACACATGCTAATGTGTTTAGCGATTAAAGGGGCTAGATTCAAGGGAGGGTAAAAAAGCAGGGCTAATTGCTCGATTCGACTTAGATCAGAGAAATTAATATTCCCATTAGTATCGAGGCTTAAGGCGGTGTGCAAGGAGGATCGAAGATGGTCATAAATTTTGCAGTCAAGAAGGAAATGGACTTCGTCCTCAACCAAACTTGGGCAAAAAGGGCAAAATCTTTGATTAGCAGGAACAGGACACCTTTTTCTTTCCTATAACGCCCCCTTTCTATTTCTAGAGAGTGGCAGCTTAGCCTAATAGAAGACATTGCTTTTTTGTGGCTCCTTTGTTTAACTGTTTTCAAATAGTTAGAAAGAGAAATTTCTGTCTTAAAACTACCGTAAGTCCTTAGTTTCTTTCCAGTACCATTTTCAGTTGTACTAGATGTTGATTCCAAAAATAATTCACGGAATTGAAGGCATAGCTCTTTCCTTATAATGGATACCCTAGCAGAGCTACTTAGGCCTAGAACTTGTTTCACATGCAATGCATGCGCATGAAGAGAGAATTTACGATTAATGTTGCCGAGGTGAACATCCGCAACAAAGGCTTTGTGGATAAGTTTGTCAGGAGAACTGTTCTCAAGTCTGTCTACAAATTTCACGAGTTCAATTATAATGTTGAGAGACCAAGGCAAAAGACCAAGCTCAGCGAGGCAACCAACATTACTGGTTTTCCTTGGCAAGTCAAGAATCGATTTAGCAATGTAAATAATAGCTCGATTACATGGAAGAGAATCCCAGTTGGTGAATAGATTACTATGGATAAGACGAAAAGCTTCTAATCCCCATACTCGACACTCCCATAAGTACCAATGGGGTTACATACACAATGAATAAGTTTGAGGAGTGACATTGTGGGCATTTCACTATTAGAACAAAGCTTCTGTTTTATTTTATACCATGCACGAAGGGATTTGCTTTGGAGAGTCTTGATAGCACATTTAAATGTGCCAGAATGGTGGAAAATAACACCCAAATAGCAGTATGTTTTAACAATATTAATTTGTGTACCATTGAATGTGAATTTGAAAGTACTAAATTTAGTAGCAGCACAGCCAAACATAATTATTTTTGTTTTGGAAACATTGAGTGAAAGTTGCCATTTTCTACAGAAAACTGCAAGATTGTTTAAGTTTGACTGAAGACCAGAAGGAGATGTGGACAGCAATACAAGATCGTCCGCAAATAATAAATGTTTTACAGGTGTTTGATCAATTATAGGTGCATCAACATTTGACAGTTGATCACAAATATCATTTAAATATATATTAAACAGCAATGGGCTGCATACACATCCCTGCTTTACACCCAGGGATGACGGGATAGGATTAGATAATCCAGCATCACTTTTAATAATGTATTCCACTTTACTATACATACTCTGAATTAAGCTTAACAGTTTTCCTTTGACACCATGAGACATTAATTTGTGGAGCAAACTATTTCTCCAAACAGTATCAAAGGCTTTTGAAAAATCTACAAAGCAAAAAAATAATTTGCGCTTTTTCAACTTATACTTGTTGATAATGGTCTTGAGGATAAAGATGTTATCACTTGTTCTATGGTCAGGTCTGAAGCCATGTTCGGCCTCATCCAAGAGATTATTAGATTCAAAGTGGTTACTCAACCTTGCATTTATAATGGACAGAAACGTTTTAGAAAGACAGCTACCAAGAGCAATACCTCTATAATTATGAGGGTCATTAGGGTCACCATTTTTAAAGATGGGTGTGATACCCTGTGGCACTATATTGTTGTGCGCAGTGTTATGTAACAAGGTTGTGATGAGTCCGTGGTGCAATGAGTCAGTCCGCCGGTCAGACACCTAGGAGTCGAACGTGTATCGTATGTGTGTGAGATATCATATGTACCTTGTGGAAGCTAGAATACAACAGGCTTTATTATACATCAAGCAGACTTCATCTCCATTGTATTCCTGTAATCGGCTGTCACATTTGGCGCTGCGTGCTAGCAGAACTGGAGAAATTGAAAGTTATCCAGAACTTGAGAGTGCCGTGGTTTTGTCAACGTGCCACCCACAGCACCGGGGGCAACAGGCGAAGCGAGCCGCCACGTGTTTAGTTTCCAGCCGGCAATCCTTGCCCAAGGTATTCCCTCTAACGGACTCACCAAACGACGGTCGAGAAGTGTAAGATTTTTCTTCAAGGAAAATCTGAGTTTTGCAGAACTTTGAATTCTCTTCTAGGGAATTTGTGGGCGAAATTAATGACGAATTTCGAACAATGTCAACGGTTTCTCTTCGAGAGAAAGCTGGATGCTGTGTGATTTTATTCTGACTTCGGTGATTTTATTTGAGTACGGACACTCTCAATTCGTGTCCAAGCGACGCCTTCTGAGAGACATTCAGTGGATTTCTGGAATTTTCCCATCAGAGAAGCCATCCCAACCGTGAGCAATGTCGGTCAGCAAAGAAGATTTCGACGCCCTTAAGGCACAGTTTTCTAACTTGTCCACTCGGTACGAAAGGGATAAAGATTCGGCAGTTAGGGAAGCGGTTGCTCAGGCGCAAGGTGTGTGCGATCACCTTAAAGCAGAATTAGACGAACTCCGACACCGAACTGTTCAGTCTCTTCCGCGCGATAATGGTGTTCTGTCACCTAGCCCGGCCTCTGCCATCCACAGTGACGCCATGTATATTTACAACAAAGTAAAAACGTACTCGGGGACATTTTCTGGCGAGACAGCGACGGACCAGAATGACGAGCTCTCTACTTTTCTCAATAAAGTAGAACAAGCTCTTGACAATCCCCTTTATTCAGCTAATAAGGGCAAAGTTTTGTCTTTACTTCTGGAAGGGTACGCTCGCTCCAGATGGCTCGTCATGGAGGATGCCCAGAAGACCGATTACGACGAGATTGTATCCATGCTGAGGTCCAGCTTTACTGGCCCACTGCAGAAGCACACCAGGTCAATCCTGTTCAACACCGCCTCGAAGACGTCCCAGGAAACCTACATTGCCTATGCAGCTAGGCTACGTCGCTTAGCTACGGAGCATTATACTACACTGCCTATGGATCACATTGAACTGATTCTGAAAGACAAATTTCTCAATACAGTGGAAGCTCCAGTGCGGCAGTACATTTACCAACAACTGCACATCAGGAACCTGGAACAGCACACGGCAACATTCGATTAGTTGATCGAAATGGCTCGTACAAAAGATGCCATCGACAGTTTGGTGCCTGACCTCAAATCAGATGCAGTTTCGACAGTTTCAACGGTGAAAGGTCAAGCTGATCTGCCCGATCCTGGTCACGACCACTCTCCACCTCGCTCCAGGGAACATACCCCAAGGTCCCCACAACGGGCACCTCGATCACACTACCATCCAAGGGATCACGACCGCCGTGATCATTATTCCCGCCCCGACTCCCCGATGAACAGCCATTGAAGACACTCGCCGGAGTACAGACGCGATCACCATGCATTTTCGGAGCGCCGGTCTTACCATTCCGCACGCAGATCCCCAGACCACAGGAGTTGGAGATCACGAGACCACAGGAGTCCGGATTCCTCCGCAGGGCTGCGATACCATAGTCCAGCGCGGTACAACTCGCAGCGAGATGAGGATTCTGCCTCCAGACGATCTAGCCCCGAATACAGCTGGCGCAGTCCATCGTATGGTAGGCAACCCCCTCGATACCGACATTCTGAGAACCGATGGAAGAGCCCAGATTACAGGAACTCCCATCGAAATTCCAGACCCTCCTACCACGACTATAGTGATCGACAAGACTGTTTTCGACATTAGCAACCTCGTCCGAATCGGTCACCTAGCCCACTGGCCTACTGTTCGGGGGATCCACCCCGCGATCTTCCGCCTACGCCAGATTCACCAAAGTCTGTTCGCTTTGGTGGGTGTTACATCTGCCATCAGCAGGGTCATTACGCGCGGAATTGTCCCAGAAATCGTCGCTCGTACGCAGTGCGTCGTTGGCCGGCAGACAAAGAAGAGGAATTCGCTCAACGGCGCCGCCATCGGGGTAAACCCATTGTAGTGTCGGCAACCCTGTGTGGCCAGCGCGTCAATTGTCTTTTAGATGGAGGTTCCGATATATCAATTATCGATGAGAATTTCTACCACCGCCTTCCAGATTCCCAGAAATGGGATGTGAAACCAGTAACTACCACTTTTGTTACTGCCAACAGCAACAGATTTTCTGCATGTGGTGCAACGTTGGTTAACTTCAGACTGGGTCCAGCACAAGGTATCCAACCTGTTTATGTTGTGCGAAATTTGGCTGATAACTGCATACTTGGAGCAGATTTCCTGGAAGAACACAAGATTCGGATAGATTATGGACTACGCCAAGTAGAAGTATTGGACAGGGACACCACACCAACGGTTATTCCGATTGCTACCGATACACGTGCGCCAGCCGTGTGCCGCGTCTCAATCCGTCAAGACGTAGAATTGGCCCCTGGCGAGCAGTTGATCACACCTGTAAAGTAGATGGTTCAGCCCGTCACCGCTGTTATGATGTCACCATGGATTCCATTTGCGGGCTAAGTGAGAAAACCAATATTCTAATTGGTCACAGCTTAACGCGTGTACAAAACGACTCTGCTATGGTGCTCATGATGAACTCTGGGAACATTCCCATCACGCTGGAAAAAGGTACACAGGTAGCTTGGGCCGAAAAAGCAGAGAACGTCACACCATGGCATCAGAACAGCTCACTGGTGGCAAGTCCTACTTCATCTGTGGAAAACAGCCATTTTGTACAACGGGTTGGCACACCTCCGACCCAAGGCCCAGGTTCTCTACCTGATGTGTCTTCGGCTGAAGTCAATGACAGCGATCGTAACAGACTCACGAACTTACTGACAAAGTATGCTGATCTGTTCTTGTCCACCCCAGATGGTTTGAGCTGCACCGACTTAACCTATCACTCAATCAACACGGGCGATGCAATGCCGATAAAGGAAAACACCCGCCGGGTCCCATGGGCCTTGAAAGAGACTATACGGAACAAGATACAGACCATGGAGGACCAAGGCGTAATCGAGCCCAGCGACAGCCCCTGGCGATTTCCAATCGTTTTGGTCAAGAAACGTGGTGGACAGATACGTTTCTGTATCGATTTTCGTAAATTGAATGGCCTGACGAAGCGCGACTGCTATCCCCTCCCGAGAGTTGATGAAACTCTGGATTCCCTCTCTGGGGCGTGTTTTTTCTCGACCTTGGACCTCGCCAGCGGGTACTGGCAGATCCCACTTGATGAAACTTCCAAACCGAAGACTGCATTTGCGGCCCCAGATGGTGGGCTATACCACTCCCGCAAGATGCCGTTCGGTCTTGTAAATGCTCCAGCTACCTTTATGCGGCTTATGGAGATGGTGCTTCGAGGTCTTCAGTGGGACATCTGTCTCCTATATTTGGATGACATTGTCATTTTTTCGAAGACCTTCGACGAGCATATGAATCATCTGGAGCTCGTTTTTCGCCGCTTGAGAGAGGCCAAGTTGACACTGCAGCCTACCAAATGCCACTTGGTCCGTAAGAAAGTACGGTACCTTGGTCATCAGATTGCCAAGGAGGGCATAACCCCAGATCCGGAGAAGACCGCTGCTGTGTCCACTTACCCCCAACCCCAAAATGCCCAGGAAGTCCGCAGTTTCTTGGGGTTGGCGGGCTACTATAGGAGATTTATTGAGCATTTCGCCGACATAGCCAAACCGTTAACGACACTGACAGAAAAGAAAACACCGTTTCTGTGGTCACAAGAGTGTGACACTGCTTTCCACACCTTGAAAGATGCTCTGACAACTGAACCGATTCTGGCATTTCCCGATTTTTCACTGCCATTCCAACTACACACGGACGCGAGTCTAAACGCCGTTGGCAGTGTACTTTCCCAGGTTCAACATGGGAAGGAACGTGTGATTGCTTATGCATCGAGGGCATTAAATCTAGCTGAAAGAAATTATGCAACAATCCAGCGAGAATGCTTAGCGATCGTGTGGGCGTGTCGCGTCTTCCGCCCTTACTTATATGGCCGAACTTTCGTTTTGCTGACGGATCATAAACCCCTGGTCTATTTACGAAACCATAAGGATGTCAATTCCAGGCTTACGCGATGGAGTATCGAACTCGAGGAATTCGATTACAAGATCACATACAGGAAAGGTAAAGCCAACGGCAACGCGGACGCTTTATCCCGCATACCATACCCAATATCGCCCGACGAGAACGCCATTAAATCGGTGTATTCTCTTACCACTGATCCAGTTTTCTGGA
The DNA here is from genome assembly GCA_036873755.1 of Hanleya hanleyi. NCBI lineage: Eukaryota > Metazoa > Mollusca > Polyplacophora > Lepidopleurida > Hanleyidae > Hanleya > Hanleya hanleyi. The sequence goes on along the minus strand of JAVTVY010051318.1, from coordinate 66,357 downwards.
CTGTGTTAAGTACCCCTGCCATCGAAATTGCGCAACAGGAGGACCCAGTCATTCGAACTGTGGTCAACTGGGTACTGGGTGGTAAGAAGATACCCGCTACATCGATCAGACATGCCTCACCCGAGCTGAAGCCGTTTTGGAGATGCCTGGCGCTTCTACGGGTAAGAGATGGCATTCTCTACAAGAAAGATACCGATTTTGCTCAACACAGCCGGGAATGGCTTGTAGTCGTCCCGCAGAGTCTCATCCCTGAGGTCCTTAAGACAGCTCATGACAATCCCACAGCCGGACATCTGGGACAGGATAAGACCATCAATACCATTAGACACAGATTCTTTTGGCCAGGCTGGCAGGCTCCGGTCAAAAGGTACTGCAGCGAATGTCATGCATGTGCAGTACGTTTCTCATTCACCAAACGCTATATAGACGATCTTCTCGCTGTGGATAACCGCTATATAAATGAGGCAGTGAAGGATATATATCCACCTAGCATTTGCTAGATCCTGTGTTAAATGTGACGATTTTAATCAACGTCACAAAACACTGGTGCAGAAACTTAAAAAACAGGGCTATTCCACCAAGCGCCTACACTCAAAGTTTCTCAAATTTGGCGATACATATCGCATGCTGATAGCAAAATACGAACGTAGCGTGCAAGATCTATGGCGCTACGTTTCGTAACTTGTGTCTAATTCCGCTTAACCCGGGGCTAGGGGCCGTATGAACCCATGTACTTCAAGATCCTCATGGTACTCATATCACAATCAAAGCGTGACTGAGATACATCATTCTTTAGATGACGACTTTACAACGAATATTATGGATTAAGAATACTGATCAGCGATACGGATTTGATATTTTTGGAACATCATGATGTCTTGCCGGCATCATTGAAAACTGTTGATCGCTTCTCTCTTGCAGGAAACAAGCCTATGTTTTTGTATACTATGATTGTCTTTTTGAATTTGGGGCTAATACTGTTATATGGAAAATGGAATAGGTCTTTGGATTATGGACGCGGATATTCTCTAATGGACGACGGCTGTATTATGAATGACGGACTAGACGCTTGTAACGGAAGTCTCCAACTCCGAAACCAAAGGCTCCATTAAACCCAATTTTGGCCACTCGCCCATTTCAGTTTGTGGTGATTGATTTTCAAGGACCGCTACTGCCATCAAGCCGCGGCAAGAAGCATATACTTGTACTGCAGTGTAAATTCACTAAATATGCCGAGGCCTACGCACTGGCTAACCAAGAAGCAACAACAGTAGCTGACGTATTGGTCGAACGATTTATCCCGCATTTCGGGATACCCGAAATCATTCACTCCGATCAAGGAGCCAACTTCACTTCTAATCTGATTAGAACACTTTGTTCCCTGCTTCAGATTAAAAAGACGAAAACAGCCGCATATACACCCAGTTGTAACGGACAGGTTGAGAGAGTCAACAAGACCATCGGAGAGTCACTCGCAGTGACCACTAAGCAGTGTGCCAGTGGCAATATGCGTCAGTGGGACCGATACTTACCTCTAGTCTGCATGGCGTATAACAACTCGCAAAATGCTTCCACCAAATTTCCTCCGGCATTTCTGGTTTATGGGAGGCTCCCACGCACTCCTTTGGATTGGATGTTTGGGACCGCACCGACGGCTCCTGAAGGCCAGTCAGTGGATGCATATGCTGTAGAGCTTCACAAGCGAATCCTGACGACATTTGAGGAAGTGCGACGTAACCAGGCAGCAGCCGCAGCCAGACAGAAGCAGTCCCACGATAAGAACCTCAGAGGTACTTCGTTTACCCTGGAGGATATGGCATACCTGAGACGCCATGTATTTGCCGATGGCGAATCCAAGAAATTCGCTGACCGATGGTTAGGGCCCTATACCATAACCAAAGTGATGGGTCCTGTGACTTACGAAATACATTGCGAGGGTAATCTGAAGCGTGGATACCGCCGTCATTCTGACCCTGCAGCTCCACGCATGGATGAGGAGCCCAGCTTTGTATGGGCTGGGGAAAATAGGGCTAAGAAGCCTTCGTTCCCCGAGTCGACACTCGTCGAGTCGGATTCTGATGAGGAATTATTCGCATTCGACGGATATCGTCCACCATCTTCGTCGAGGCCTGCCGTGTCGGTTCCCTCGACTGCCGTTTCTGTCAGACCTAAAGAGGTCCCTCACGTAACTCCGCCTCCCCTACCTGCGCTGCCGACTCAACGTTCTTCACGCATTCCCAAACCCATTGTCCGCTTCGACCCATCTCCTTGATCAATGTAGACAAATCATGTTTTGGGGCGTGATGAGTTTTTTTTTTCTTCCCCAAAAAAAAGAAATGAGGGAAGTATAGTTTTGCTATATTTTTATGGATTTATTTTGGTTGTTTGTACTTCGGCTATGTTCTTGGAACCACATCTGTCGGACATGAACGTTTGTGTGCCTAGAATCGGAATACAGCAATGGGTGTGGAATTTTTAGTGTGTGTTGGTTGATGATATAAATACCTGTAATTTGATTTGTGATGGTTTTAATTGTCCGTAAAGTTGACAGTATGTATTTTGATTCCTGTTACCGAGTTGAAAGGTATTTGCTAAGAAATGTACTGCTTTGATATTTATACACGGAATGTCGGGAGACATTCTTTAGAAAGAGGGGACGAATGTGATACCCTGTGGCACTATATTGTTGTGCGCAGTGTTATGTAACAAGGTTGTGATGAGTCCGTGGTGCAATGAGTCAGTCCGCCGGTCAGACACCTAGGAGTCGAACGTGTATCGTATGTGTGTGAGATATCATATGTACCTTGTGGAAGCTAGAATACAACAGGCTTTATTATACATCAAGCAGACTTCATCTCCATTGTATTCCTTCTCCATTCTGTATGAACCTGTAATCGGCTGTCACAATGGGCTTAAGGTATGAAGTCCGCCAAGCATCAGCTGAAAGAATCAGATTGAAAAGTTTATGTAGATGGTTAATCAGGCCATCATAGAACCACCTTTAATCATTTCATTTAGGATCATGTCAGTACCAGAAGATTTGTTGTTTTTGAGATGCTTAATAGCATCTCTAATTTCTTCAATAGATATGTGATAGTCAAGAGTATCATTTTTCATAGGGAAACTAGTGTTATTTGTTTCATCGTTTATTGCGTTATGGATGTCATTATTGGTGTCAGTATTGACAGAGTTTAGGTTCTTAAAGTGTTCTTCCCATTGTTGTGGATTTATAGAGTTTTCAACATTAGTTTTTAGTTTGACCATCAGTAAGTTTGGATATGAGCTGCCAGTATTGCTTCGGATTAGAATCTTTAAGTGTACCAAGTTGATGAAGAACGTTGGTTTTCCATTGTTTTTCCTTTAATTTGATTAATTTTTTATATTGTTTTTTCAAGCTACAAAATTTTGAGACTAGATGACGTTTATTAGGATACATTTTCATTTCAGCAGACAACTTATGTAGGGTCTGATGCAAGTCCTTACACTCCAAATCAAACCATTTGTGTTTTTGCGTTTTCTGTTAGTGGTGATTAGTCTTTTTTTCAGGCAAGACTCGCCAGCTGTTACAAGTATCTCAGAGAAGGAATTGACAGCCTTATCAACGTCATTTGGAGAAGTGAAGTATGAGGACATGATAAATTGTGTAACCATATTTTGAATGTAACCATGCCTGAGTGATTCTTGAAATAAAGACTGAGAAGTTTCGTCCCAAACAAATTTGTAGGCCTTTTTGTTGGACTGTTTTTGCTTACTAGGTTTACTCGAGACATTAGCATTCGTAAAAGAATGTTTACAGTTCTCCTGGGTATCATCTGCCTTATTCAAGCCAAATTCAGATGCTCGTAGAGTGAGCTGTATTGGACAATGGTCAGATAAATAGGTGAAAGGGTGTACCCTGAAAGATCTGACAAAAGGTAATGTGGAAGGCATACAAAGAATATAATCAACAGTACTCTGTCCGTTGTAAGTGAAACAAGTATAGTTTCCAAAAATGTCTCCTAATGTCCTTCCATTAAGCATATAAAGGCCAGTTGTATGACAGAGAGAAATGAGACTCCTACCAAAGCTCTGGACAGTAAGGTCTAAATTATTCCTATGATGGAACAGGGATATCATTATGAAAAGTTGGTAGAGGTGTATTATGAGATTCTGGATGACACAGTATTGTATCATCAAGAACACCAGTACGAGCATTGAAATCACCACCTATATGACTTGTCCCTGTTGAGAGAAAACCATGATATCATCTTCAAGATGTTTGAATGGGTCATTAATCTACTAGCCCATAAAGGAGAGTTAGGTCAGTCATGTGAGGCCAGTCGGGGTGGCCAATCAAGTGTGACCTCTCGCAATGTACCCATGATGCAATGCATCAGCGATTCGAGCGGAAGTTATTGATTTGCTTGTCATGCTTGTTTGTGAAAATAGAGTGATCAACTTGCGTTTGCTCTAGTTTTTTGGTTTATTCGGTTGGAACCCGCAGGAGTTCAGCGTTCAGCAGTTTTATCAGGGTATGAGAAAGCTCAGTTGTCTATATTTCTAAGGGTATACGAACTGAACCTGGAGTCAAACCCAACCACTTTTGTGGTTAGCAGGTTACGGAAGGTCCAGTTTTCAACACCAAATGACTCTTCCCAACGGCGTTTTTGTATTTCTGTAAATCCACTCATAAAACCGCCCCATAAAACCGATGGGGATTAGTCTCTGGTTCGACACAAATCTCTTGCTGCTGAATGCTCCCGCTATCTGACGTGCCGAATTATATCCGTCCTAACGAGTTGGAGTATGATTTGTGAAGTATGGTCATGAACAATCACCCAGTTGTCAATCTAGACATGGGGAAGACAATGAAAGAAGATTTGTGGAAAAAAATATTCCATTTTTATTTTGTACATTATTTCCGTTAATTGGACTATCAGTTGTATTTGATTGATTTAGGTATTCTCCCAGACAAACTCTAGCTAAACGAGGGTGAAGAACAAAGATCAGCTGTTCCATCTGCTGTCAATGACCTGTACATCATGGGGTACAGATTCCTATGCTATAACATTGTCTGCGGCCCATTTCTTTTGATAAATTGATTTCTGTACATTGAAAATGTCTGAAACTTCAGCATGTTTTGTGAAGTAGGCATACTCTCATAATATTTGAAAATCGGCCACTGGGTTATTTATGGCAATATATCTGTATTTCCTAATGTTAATCTCATGGGAGCCGTACCTCAGTTACAGGTGGGAGCAACCAGCTGTGATGCAGGGCTTTCCGTGATGAAGTATAAGAACCCCAAATGCAGGGGCAGCAGCAAATTGATCTACAAGTGTCAAGCAATAGTACTGGCACTACTGGACCATTATTTTTCCCATGTAGTACGTATAAGTGAAATGATGAACCTCAACACTTTCAATATTAATTTTTCATTTCATTTCCTTGTATTTCTTAGGTGAATTTGACCGTATGCCACGCTAAAATCAAAACCTTTCAGAACAGACAGTAAGTTTGTGCTGTGCAGACTTTTTGTCACATTTGTGATTTTGTTCAGGTCAGGGTGTTAGCCAGAATTCAGAAAGTGCCCGTCCAACCGCTCCTGTCGCTGTCATCCGCCATTAGCAAGGCGCATTGCCAGAGGTGATTGATAGCATCTCGCGTTCTCTCGCGCGAGTTGATTCGCGAATCGAGAGCCCTCGGGTACGAGCGATGGAGCGGTATTAAACACCATCAACATGGAGCACGAGTTGGGGGAAATTCTATGCACGCTAGCCATGCTGCCCAACCAGCGTAGACGTGAAACAAGCCAACGATGTTAATAATGAAACGAAGAATTAGCTTACGCTGATTAAAGGGGCTATTTGAGTATATTGCCCATCTATTTTATTGAATTAATCTGATTATTCCGCCCGTACCGAGTTCTCGCCTGCCCGTCATTTTCGGTTGTTTGAAAAAGTCACCCGTCCAAATTGACGGGCGGACGGGTCGCTAGCTAAGTCACTGGTTCAGGTCGTGTTTGTCCAACAAGTCCATGGCTACCATTGACAGCCCTATTGTGAAAAGAAGTTGAACTTGCAGTTCGAATTTAAACACTTTGACACCCCGACTGGCCTCAATAAATGTAGTACCATTTAGTATGATTAGAAACATTAATGCTCAATCATATATTACTCTTCAAATTTTTGCTTTGAGTAAATATTTTCACCACTTCAAAGTTGGCAATAATTCTAAATGCAGTCTGTTCTTGTGGAGGCTGATATATGCTTCCCTCTGGTTTACATGTACCATGTTAATAAGCGAGATATGGATACACCTTTACCAAGCTCTTCCACTATGTGTTCAAAGTATAACAAAAGTAATCAAAAAGAAAACTAACATCAGCATCTGTATTATAAAATTCTCTCTTCTATAAATCTTCTGGCTCTTGTATTTTCAGTATCATAAAAGCATTCAATTAATACATATTTTCCTGTGTTTTTCCATTTCCAGATATAATCAGTATTCAAACAGAGGTGTAGAATGGACCGACTATTGAGATTAGGTGGAGGTATGCCTGGACTGGGACAGGTTTGTATGGGGCTCTTCAATATACAATCTTGGGATCTATTCATGCAACCTCTATGTAATTAACAACTTCAACTTATTGATCAATGTTAAGCATACGATACGTGAATATTTCAGTCTTTGACATCAAATCATCCTTGCTTCTTGTGTTTTAATATTTTAGGGTGCCCCTCCCCCTGATGCCCCCGTTGTGGATACAGCGGAACAAGTGTACATATCATCTCTGGCTTTACTCAAGGTAATATTTAACTTCCTGTTCCACATTTCAGCCCAGTGGACGAGGCTCAGCTGTCCCTCGGAAGAAACTGTCCCCCCCCCCCCACTTGCTGTGTATGCTTTAGCTCAATTTGAGGGGGACACATTATCCCAAACCATACCCTAGGTGCCACTGTCCCAAACCTTACCTATGGTAGGGGACAGAATGCCAGGGTGCCTTTTAGGCCATCCACATAGTATTTTTGTTTCCAGTAACCAACTTTAGAAAATTTGGGTAGGTAGGTAGGCAGGAATTTAAAAAATTTTATTTCTTTTATTTTTTCATTTCTTTTATTTATTTATTTTTTTTCATTGGATTTTTGACCTTTTTGTGTTGTATTTCACGGAGTACTGCTGAAAAAGATAGAAATAAAAAAAATTGTCTACCCAAACTTTTTTTTACACTGCAAAATATATGGGTAGGTAGGGTTACTGGAAACAGAAATATAATTGTGGATGGCCTTACACCGAGTACATAAATGGTTCATCTACCAATTCACTGTCTTTCACAATTCAACAGAGACATACACAATTTCACAAGCTTTATGCTATGATATTTCAGACTCTTACCTGGCATTGCTTTATTCTTGTCTTTATCATAAAGAAAAGGCCTGGACAATTACACCAGAAAAGATGCTTATTCTGCACTGCAAGATAGATGAGGTCAATGCTGCATCATCATGGCATTCACAGAAATTGACGTAATTCCTCAATGTCACCAGGAACTTCACAGCACAAGAGTTCTGTGTAACATTGTGACGGCATGTACTACGACATTGAAAAGTGGCGTGTTTGAAACAGTGAATCGGTTTTCAGAACAAGGTCAAAGCTGCTCTGAACAAAGAGGTGATGTACAAAAACAGTCGATCCCCCATGACATGTCAATGAAACAACATCGAGGCCTACACATATTGTGCATATGGTGACCCCTCTGATAATTCAATCTCCCTATCAAAGTTCAGTCACCCCCAGTAAATTTGATCACCCTCTAAAACATGTAAAATCACTGAAATAACCAAGAAATATTGAATTATTAGGAATGATTTTGAACCTTTTTGTGAACTACCTGCTCTAATAAATTTGATGTCTCCCAGATTTGATGGAAATTATTTGAGAAATTTCACTTCCCTCTGACTGAATTATTGGAGAGATTGCTCATTCTTATATTTCTGTCACTCTAGTAAAATTTAATCACCCCAATTATGTGGACAACATTACATCATGGCATTCTAATTCAATCACTTCATAAATTCATTAAAATTAAAACAAAATAATGGATTATGATTCTATATGATTACGAAGCATTTCCTCAACTTCCTGTGATTGAATTATAACAGTGTTTAATGTAGTAGGAATGGAAGCGTCCTGACCGTGTACATATAACACTCAGCTAGACACGGAAAAGGAAATCCAAGACAATTGAATTATTTACATGATGACGCGAGACAACCTATGCCAAATATTGGCAAAATATTATGCTGGACAAGGGAGGTCTGCAAAATGTTACCAATACTTGGCATACATTATCGAGTGTCTTATCATGTAACTGTTTTATCCAATGATCATCCGAACTTGTGTGTGGAGCTCCACCTCATTTGACCTAATCCGGGAAATAGAGGTCAGCCATGGTGTATATCAAATACATCATATGCGCTATTTGAAATACACCATGGGGGTAGTGTAGTGAAGTGAATATATTACAAGGATATGATCGAAGGAAATTCGAGGAGTCACTGAACAACATACAGATACATGATGACACATGATAAGTAGCTGCATGGGCGTCGCCAGGATTTCTTGGGAGGGGGTCATTTCATATGCTGACTGTTAGAGAGCCCAGGACTGTGCTGTCCAACGTAGGAAAATAACATACTGTTTATCATTGAGGAGGGATCGTTCGCACCCAACGACCCCCACAACCACACCCTTGAGCTGCACCTTTGGCTTTGTATGATTTCAGATGTTAAAGCATGGGAGAGCTGGAGTACCTATGGAGGTGATGGGGCTCATGTTGGGGGAGTTTGTGGATGATTACACAGTCAGAGTTATTGATGTCTTTGCCATGCCTCAGTCTGGCACTGTAAGTACTGTATTCAAACCGCATGTGCATTCAACTCCTTGTATTTCACGAACAGAAATAGGCCTGTTCATGAATGCTCGTGAAAAAGGACCTTTTTGGAAAAACCTGCTGTCATACTTCCATCACGCAACTGAACAACAGATTTTGGATAAATTTTCAGTTTAATAAGTTTAATAAATATCAGAAAATACCATTGGATAAATTTTCAAGTTTGATAAATATCAGAAAATACCAATTCAGGCGCACTGTTACAGAAAGCAGGCAATATAGATTGTTTATAGCCTAGAAACTGAACAGATACTAGATTGATAAGAATATACAAGATGTTTTGTGTACAGGGATATTGAACCAGGGTCATTTAAAAACTGAGTGCCTGTGTTGTAGGCAGCTGTAATAGTAGCTTTCTCATATCCATGCTGTACTAGTGTATAAGAGTAAAAATCGACATATCACGTATTCTGCTTGTTTATTGTCCCCCGCTACTTAGTAGGGGGGGGGACTTAGAAACACCGGTGTCCGTAATTCCGTGATTCCGTAATTCTGTAAGATTTTCTTGTCCGGACAATAACTCTTGAACGATTCAACCGATCAACTTCAAACTTGGGGTGTGCCTTGACATTGGCGAGAGGACGGTTGGGATTGTTTTTCAGCAATGTGCGTAATCCAATATGGCCGCCGTCGGCCATTTTGGATTATAAGCAGTACAATCTTAGATTTTCTTGTCCGGACAATAACTCGTGAACGATTTAACCGATCAACTTCAAACTTGGGGTGTGCCTTGACATTGGTGAGAGGACGGTTGGGATTGTTTTTCAGCAATGTGCGTAATCAAATATGGCCGCCGTCAGCCATTTTGGATTATAAGCAGTTCGATCTTAGATTTTCTTGTCCGGACAATAACTCGTGAACGATTTAACCGATCAACTTCAAACTTGGAGTGTGCCTTGACATTGGTGAGAGGACGATTGGGATTGTTTTTCAGCAATGTGCGTAATCAAATATGGCCGCCGTCAGCCATTTTGGATTATAAGCAGTTCGATCTTAGATTTTCTTGTCCGGACAATAACTCGTGAACGATTTAACCGATCAACTTTCAAACTTGGGGTATGCCTTGACATTGGTGAGAGGACGGTTGTGATTGTTTTTCAGCAATGTGCGTAATCTAATATGGCCGCCGTCAGCCATATTGGATTATAAGCAGTTGGATCTTGTCCGAACAACAACTCGAGAACGATTCAACCGATCTACTTCATATGTGGGGAGTGCCTTGACATTGTTGAGAGGAGGATTAGGATTGTTTTTCAAGGACGTGCTTGATCCAATATGGCCACCATCAGCCATACTGGATTTCATTGGATTGTAAGTAGTTTGATCTTGTCCGGACAATAACTGGAGTGCGATTCAACTGATCTACTTCAAACTTGGGGAGTGCCTTGACATCGGTGAGAGGACGGTTTGGATTTTTTTTCAGCGATGTGCATAATCCAATATGGCCGCCGTCAGCCATATTGGATTGTAAGCAGTTGAATCTTGTCTGGACAATAACTCGAGAACGATTCAACCGATCTACTTCATACCTGGGGAGTGCCTTGTCATTGTTGAGAGGAGGATTAGGATTGTTTTTCAAGGACGTGCTTAATCAAATATGGCCACCATCGGCCATACTGGATTTCATTGGATTTTGAGCAGTTTGATCTTGTCCGGACAATAGCTGGAGTACGATTCAACTGATCTACTTCAAACTTGGGGAGTCCCTTGACCTTAGTGAGAGGACAGTCATGTATTATGCTTTATGGATGTGCATAATCCAATATGGGTGCCATCTGCTGTATTAGATTATGTTAAGCTCATCAGCGATATCTCCATTTTCAAATCATACTCTTATCAATGATATGAGATATCATCGACCCCAAAAAATCGACCATAGAGGTCCTTGGCCCCCGCAGCAGCAGCGCCAGTTATGGTGGATGTAATCCACCATAACTGGTGCTGCTAGCGGGGGACATGGACCTCTATGGTCGATTTTTTGTCTGGAAACTCGCTGGATGAAGACTAGGTTCCTGTTGCGTCGTTGCATTTTGCTGAGAAGCAACAGGAACTTGATAATGTGATGTCTAGCACTGTAATATCACTTGTCTTTATCACACCATGTAACTGTAAGCATCCTGTCTGTGTCTTGTGCGCTGTCCTCAGTGTTTTATAGGGTGGATGGAGGGTGTCTGGTTCCATGCTGCTTCAAAGATTTCTTCTTTGAAGTAGCAGGAACGCAACTGGGCTGGGTGGTGCTCAGTTGGTTCGTCGTGATATAGCTGAAATATTGTTGAAAGCGATGTTAAATTCTATTCACTCACTCACTCAGTAATATCAGATCAAAAAACTGTGTGTGGTACAGTATAGGCCCTGTTTGCCAGTTGATCCAGTTGTGGTGATTACTTGCATTCTCAAACAAGTTTCAAATATCTCTGGAAGCCCATAATGCATATTCAAAGAAATTATAAAAAAAATCTAATATTTTTATTACAACTTGGTCACTCACGAAACTTGCAGTAGTTGCTATAATAATTCAATTAGCCTATTACAATTCAATCAGTTCCCCAATTATGTGGACAAAATTCCATTGCAAATAACTTTGATCACCCACTAAAATCATTACTACATGTAATTCTATTATTTGCATGATTTTGGACCATATTATCAACTTCCTGTTCTAATAAATTTGATCACCCCCATATATTTTGGTGGGAAAGCTCACTCAGTCGGTCAGTCCGTACTACATGAATTATCGACCTAAATACATGTAATGCATCTCTATGTATCCTCAGATATAAACTACGTATTCAATGCACCAATGTATGCCAAGGCCGTGATATTATATATGCTGTGATGGTTCCTGGATAGGCCTCTCTATTTCATTACATAAGATATGTCAGTCAAGTTCTCATTTATTCTCAGTTCTATTTTTCCAAAGTTAAATTGTTTGATTGTGGTTACTGTTTTGTAGGGTGTCAGTGTTGAGGCAGTAGATCCTGTGTTCCAAGCTAAGATGTTGGACATGTTGAAACAGACCGGCAGGTAAGTAGATCTAGAACATTCACTCACATACTCAGGACCTAGTCTATCCCCTCTATCCAGGGGTCGTTTTTCGACAGGAATCCGGAAATCCAATTCTCGTTATATTCCCCCAAATGAAATTGACGGGAATCTAACTGGATTTCTGTAATGCCCATCTTCGAATTGCAAAAATTTTGTTTAATTGTAGCCTCGATTTGTAAGTTGCAGAAACATGAAAATATTATCTTGCATAATATGCGACAGCGGATTACCGTCGTGGTTACAGTATAGCATAGAAAAGGAGGTAATTCTGTTCTGTCAAAAGCTCTTCAAACTAAAGTGAGATGTCTCATGACTGATGAAGGGACGTCAGCAGTCAGTTTAAATAATTAGTAAATATTTGTCTGAACTGTCTGCAGATTCATCTGGTTGTGATTAAGATACATTTTGTGGATAAATAAATGCACTAGCGTATGCATTTTAAAAATTTTAATGAGGATTTCTTAATTTTATGAACATGTCACTGGTTTTTCTGTTGCTATGCAATATGAACTGCTTCAACGTTCATTTCTTCTGTTCCTTTTCATTTTCGTTATGAATTTCCAGTACCAGTAAAAAATTTGTCAGTGGTCAACAATTCTTTCCCGCTGCGCACCACGTGGACTGGCATGACTGGTGCTAATCATCTGGTGTAAAAATAAAGGCACGCTTAACATTATATGGTTATACAAATACAATCAGTATGTTTTGTGAACATCATTTGTGTAACTATAAGTGTCCCTAAGCCATTTTTTCAGTCATTCAACTTTATTCACAGATTATTATTAATTATTTTTATTTATTTTTAATTTAAATATATATATTAACAGTATCATAGAGCAACAAGGTTACCTTAGGTAAACACAGGTTACCCTAAATTTGCCGATAGGAAACCATTTCACGTCATAAATCAAACAGGTTACCCTAAATTTACCATTGGGCAACCCATTTCAGGTTACTATACAATATTTTAGGTACATTGTAACACCTTATAGGTTACCATGCAAAATATTACAGCACAGGCCTGATCGTGTATTGATGACATAGATCTGCTTTCCCAACTCTAAGGGATAATCTTGTGACTTGGACATTTGTATAGACATGTAAGGATTGACTTATTAATTAAGTTTTGTCGTCTATTTTGTGTACAGACCAGAGATGGTGGTAGGCTGGTACCACTCTCATCCTGGCTTTGGCTGCTGGTTATCTGGTGTGGACATCAATACACAGCAGAGCTTTGAAGCGCTCTCAGAACGAGCCGTAGCCGTCGTTGTTGACCCAATACAGAGTGTTAAAGGAAAGGTAAGACCTCATTCAGCAATGGACCTGCTCATAAACTTTGTGATTGGTTAGGTTGATTCTCACAAGTCTCAGGTAGATGAATTAGCCAGATTGTTTTCAGGTCCCCCAGGCAGTCAATCCGCATGCTTCCATTTTTTTTTTGCTATACCATAATGCATCTGAGGTTCCGTTCAGATTTCAGTGTCAATTAAAGCCTGGAAATAAACAGCCTGACACTGTCAGTGTCCAGCACAGAATGTCATTTCTGGCCAAATTTCTGTGTGTTACAGGTCTTTTACTAGTGTTGAATTCATTAAACACTGAGAAAATTTGTCAAGGCCAGGAAATCCTTGACAAACACCCACATTTAGAAGAAGTCCTGCATAAATCCTTAAATTCAATATTTGGTCCACAGCAATTTATTTTTTGTTTCACAGGAGAATTTTATATTTTTAGGACACTTAGTTGCATCGACTCCTTCAGTTTATGGCATTATGAACAGGGCCAGATGAGCGGAAACTAACAAAATAAAATTGGTATGGCAAAAGGCCCAGTTTTATTTTTATTACCGCCTCAGTTTTGAAAAAAGAAAAAAATAATAATCCATCCGTGACATAAAAAATATAACTGGTGTGGCCTTATCTCTGAAACAGAAAACTGTTCTACACAAGAAATTTCCTGCTGTAGTCTGAATGAACCTTTACAGAAACTCCATGATTGGCTGGATATTCTTTCAATTTTATCCACAGGCCAATGAAAATCCCATATTTCCTTTTGAAAATTTGATTTGACCAATCAAATGCTTTAAAACCAGAAGATCTCTCATGATGCACTGTTGTTTGTATAGGACTCCATCGTGATCATACATGCAGGTGCTATCTTCAAATATGACATTTTCACAATTTTACAAAGTCTCTATAGACCTGGAGTAGTCCTGTAAAAGTTTTGGAATATTTTCTCTCACTCAAATGTTCTACCACAAACCCCCCTGCACACTTTGCATGAAAACATTCAGAGAAGCCGTTCAAAGAACCAGATGAGATTTTTTTTTGTATGGAAAATGATATGAAATTTTACTTTTACCCCTCGGCCGTTTTGGCCTCGGGGTATTGTCGTTGCCATGTACGTCCGTCCGTCCGTTAACGCATTTTAGGCAAAACCGCTTAAGACACAACCACCAAATTTTCAACACTTATTTATCTAGTGCTGAGTCAGACGCCTATCGAAAGTTGGTCTCCTCGGCCCATATTTTACAGAGTTATGCCCCTTTACAGATATATTAATTTCTATTTCTGTCCTATATGCCTGAATGTAACCAACTATATCTGCAGAACTGTGTTCGGTATAGCTACTATATTTTCAATACTTATTTATCTAGTGCCGAGTCAGACACCTATCGAAAGTGGCTCCCCTCGGCCCATATTTTACAGAGTTATGCCCCTTTACAGATATATTAATTTCTATTTCTGTCTTATATGCCTGAATGTAATCAACTATATCTGCAGACCTGTGTTCGATATAGCTACTTTATTTTGGAAACTTATTTATATTGTTGTATTCTACAAGCCAACAAAGGATTACTCGCCTCGGTTTATGGAGTTATGCCCCTTTTGGATGTAATAATCTCCGATTTTGTTATCTGTGGCTGAATGCATGTACAAGTTATATCTGCAGATCCGTGTTCGGTACAGCTTATTCGTCTCGGTTCTTATTTTATAGAGTACTAAGTCAGACGCCTATCAAAAGTGGCTCCCCTCGGGCCATATTTTACAGAGTTATGCCCCTTTACAGATATATTAATTTCTATTTCTGTCCTCTATGCCTGAATATAACCAACTATATCTTCAGAACTGTGTTCGGTATAGCCACTATATATTGGACAACTATTTATATTGTTGTATTCTGCAAGCCAACAAAGGATTATTCGCCTCGGCTTATGCCCCTTTCGGATGTAATCTCCGATTTTGTTATCTGTAGTTGAATGTACAAGTTATATCTGCAGATCCGTGTTCAGAAAAGCTTAATTGTCTCAGTTCTTATTTTACAGAGTTATGCCCCTTTTTACCATTCAGCCAATTTGACCTTGGGGTATTGTCATGGTGTACGTCTATCCGTTCATCTGTTACTGATTTTAGGGAAAACCGCTCGCGATAGGTTTCAGCCGCCAAATTTCGACCACTAAATTACCTGTAGTCGTGATGCCCATCTAAAATGACGCACCAGTACAAATTCAGCAGTGAAGTTGGAGTAAACAGCACACTTAATGTAATATTACTTAGCATGGGTAGTTCTGATCCATACACTACAAATTGTAAATTACTTTTAGCTTGATCATCCCACAAAGAACTATCTCTTCCCCAATTCACACTACACATGGGTCTCATTCACTTGGGGAAAGCCGAGGGGTTTTGATTAGATCAATCTCATGTTAACACTATACAGCAGATGTGGTGAAAAATGTATTGAAGCCGTAACCTCTGACCCATGACGTCGTATAATATGGACTAGTCGGTTGTGTCGGATGCCCTATTGCGACATACGTTGCACAAAAATTGGGTTTGATGACTTCATGATGATTTCAACAAAAACATCATGTTTTAGCTTTGTGATGTTGGTGGCATTACAATGGAAATGTCGCCTACGGTAATTCCTCTAATAAATCGATTACCCTATCAGAAATCGATCACCTCCGATTTTTGGAGGAAAATACGATCGGAAGTTGTAATAATTCAATCACCCCCGATTTTCAGCCAATCCCGTTCGTGAGGGAGAATCAGAATCAGTCATTTAAACGGGAGTAATAGATAGATAGATAGATAGAACCTTTATTTATCCAGGGTTACACAATTAGTTGAAGAACTAGTTTACATTGCGGCCCTGCGCAATCTCCCCTCTCTTCGAGCAAGTTCACAAGAGACCACCGACCATTCGAACTAGATTGTTTTTGATAACAGGGTATTAATTCTGCTGATGCTGGAGCATTAAAACGGCAATTAGCTGGATTGTATGTAGTCACACTCTACGTAAGTAGAATTTGAAAAGAATCTCCTGTACCGTCCCTTACATGCTTGTCACAAATCGTGGTGTCGGATACTGGGCACTTGATGATCCAAGATTCATTTCTCCGACTTTTGCGAATCACCGCTTTCACTCAGTTGCAAAAAATCGATCACCCCTCATTTTCAATATGTCAAATATCACTTCCGGGGATCGATTTATTAGAGGAATTACCGCAGACATTCACTACGATTATTCACTTCGAACAATCATAATCAGAGTTGGGTTATGTGGGTCAGCAGGTCATGGCCTTTGGCATTTCCAAACAGGTGTGGTAATAGTGAGTTTCAAGTTTGTTTTTTCGAACTTCAACCATTCTCCAAAATAGTAAACTGCAATTAAATGTCAAATAAAACCTCTTACAACAATTTAGCATCAAAAAGGTATGGGGGGGGGGGATCATTTGGCTGAACCTTTAAGTTAAGAACACTGCATACTTCTATGCATTAATTATACCTGCGTGATGCTATTGTTATTTTTGACAGGTGGTAATAGATGCATTTCGACTGATTAACCCTAACATGATGGTATTGGGTCAGGAGCCACGACAAACCACCTCTAACCTAGGTCATTTAAATAAACCTTCTATACAGGTGAGTTGAGATAACACGAGGTTCTGTTGGGGAGGGGGGGGGGAAGAAGTTCATTTAAATAGACCCTCTGTACAGGTGAGATCTGAAACATGAGCATATTGAATTTAATCAGTATGCAGACGAAGAAATGTGTCAGACCTCAATATGGTATGGCTGTTTGTCCATTCGTGTGTGCATGGATCAAGATATGATGGACAAATGATTCTCAGATATTTACAGTTCAGAATAATCACCTGGTAGCCATCTTGGTTTGACCTACTTTTCATCATCACATCAGCCCATTATGTATTTTTACCCCTCAAGCAAAACTGTTGGCGGTGTCTGTCCGTCCATATTACTTGTGGACACGATATCTCAAGGATTATTGCCAGGCATTTTAAATTCATACCACATATGCAGCTGGTGATGGATCAGAAGCCTATAGAAAATGACTGACCTTGACCTGTTTTATCAAGGTCCAATTCTAGTTTGTGTTAGACATGTTGGAGAATTCTGTTATATTCAGTAAATGTAACCTATGGTAAATCTTCTAGTAATTCAATCACAGGAAGTGAAATTTTCTACCATAAACTCGGGGATGATCAAATTTATTAGAACAGGAATTTGCCAAAATGGTCCAAAAATGATGCAGAAACCTTCTTTGTTATTTGAATGGTTTTGTAGGCAGATCATTGAATTATAATAAGATGTTGGAATTATATAGGATTTACTGTAGCAGTTCTTCTCATTGATTGACAGGCTTTAATCCATGGTTTGAACAGACATTACTACTCCATCGCCATCAATTACAGAAAAAACGAACTTGAACAAAAGGTGAGTTTGTATTATATGTTGGGATATCTGAGACATGACAATTAAGAAATATTAGTTATTACTGTGAAACATGACACTTTCACTACATGAACTTTCGCGATTTTTCAATTTAAAAAAATTCGCTACATGAAACTTCCACGATTCTCTCTATGTCTTCGCCCTTGTCATATGAACATGTTTCTTTCACGTGCATGAAACTTTCGCGATTTATTCCAATCGCGAAAAATCGCAAGTTTCATGCATGCGAAAGAAACATGTTTTACAGTATTATGAATAATAGCTTCCATAGTAAAACAACTTGATTGAATCCATGCAGTACCCCTGTTCAGTTAGCATAGTGACAAGAATGTGTGCAAATCAGAAGTCCATAGCAGATATAATGCTGATAAAACAGAAGAAATGTAAATGTTATCTTCTAAAAAACTATTTTTTAGCTCCTGAAGGGTTATTTTCTCTGATTTCCTGCCATCTGTGTTTGATGATTTCAGATGTTATTAAACCTGCACAAAAAGAGCTGGGTGGATGGACTCACCCTGGAGGACTATAACGATCACTGTAGCTCTAACGAGAAGGTCGTTAAAGAAATGTTGGACCTAGCTAAGAACTACAACAAGGTATGGTCACCAGTCACATTTACATACAAGGATCGATGCGGTCACCAGAAAATTGCATAATGGAGGATTTTCATGAAAATGAAATAATAAAATAAATAAAATAATGAAAATTTTCGTTAAACTATGAGGACTATAGTAACAGCGAAGTCCTGATATATTTGTGTTCATGCCTCATTGATTCCTGTCACGACAGTCTGGGTCATTCTGACTGTCTGATATATTGGTGTTCATGCCTCAGTGATTCCTGTCACAGGAGGTAGATTAAATTACCAAACAGATTGGGCTCTCTGAGGATCCATTGTGATCAGTGTCTGTAGAGCCTAATTTTCAAAATTCTAAATTCAAATTTTTTTTTATAGTTTTGGTTGGATTTTTGTAAGGGTTGGGGTTTTGTTAGGGTATGTTTGTTTGGGTCATCGTCGCCGTGTGACCAATAAGGTTAGGTGCGACGTTAAAATTCAAACAACCAACCAACCAACTGTCACGACAGTCTGGGTCATTCTGACTGTCTGATATATGGTGTTCATGCCTCAGTGATTCCTGTCACAACAGTCTGGGTCATTCTGACTGTCTGATATATTGGTGTTCATGCCTGTGATTCCTGTCACGACAGTCTGGGTCATTCTGACTGTCTGATATATTGGTGTTCATGCCTCAGTGATTCCTGTCACGACAGTCTGGGTCATTCTGACTGTCTGATATATTGGTGTTCATGCCTCAGTGATTCCTGTCACGACAGTCTGGGTCATTCTGACTGTCTGATATATTGGTGTTCATGCCTCAGTGATTCCTGTCGACAGTCTGGGTCATTCTGACTGTCTGATATATTGGTTATTCAGTACCTCAGTGATTCCTGTCACGACAGTCTGGTCATTCTGACTGTCTGATATATTGGTGTTCATGCCTCAGTGATTCCTGTCCACGACAGTCTGGGTCATTCTGACTGTCTGATATATTGGTGTTCATGCCTCAGTGATTCCAGTCACGACAGTCTGGGTCATTCTGACTGTCTGATATATTGGTGTTCATGCCTCAGTGATTCCTGTCACGACAGTCTGGGTCATTCTGACTGTCTGATATATTGGTGTTCATGCCTGTGATTCCTGTCACGACAGTCTGGGTCATTCTGACTGTCTGATATATTGGTGTTCATGCCTCAGTGATTCCTGTCACGACAGTCTGGGTCATTCTGACTGTCTGATATATTGGTGTTCATGCCTCAGTGATTCCAGTCACGACAGTCTGGGTCATTCTGACTGTCTGATATATTGGTGTTCATGCCTCAGTGATTCCTGTCAAGACAGTCTGAGTCATTCTGACTGTCTGATATATTGGTGTTCATGCCTCAGTGATTCCTGTCACAGGAGGTAGATTAAATTACCAAACAGATTGTGCTCTCTGAGGATCCATTGTGATCAGTGTCTGTAGAGCCTAATTTTCAAAATTCGAAATTCAAATTTTTTTTTATAGTTTGGTTGGATTTTTGCAAGGGTTGGGGTTTTGTTAGGGTATGTTTGTTTGGGTCATCGTCGCCGTGTGACCAATAAGGTTAGGTGCGACGTTAAAATTCAAACAACCAACCAACCAACTGTCACGACAGTCTGGGTCATTCTGACTGTCTGATATATTGGTGTTCATGCCTCAGTGATTCCTGTCACAACAGTCTGGGTCATTCTGACTGTCTGATATATTGGTGTTCATGCCTCAGTGATTCCAGTCACAACAGTCTGGGTCATTCTGACTGTCTGATATATTGGTGTTCATGCCTCAGTGATTCCTGTCACGACAGTCTGGGTCATTCTGACTGTCTGATATATTGGTGTTCATGCCTCAGTGATTCCAGTCACGACAGTCTGGGTCATTTTGGGTACTACCTTTCACAGTATGCCTATACTTATTATATGGGGAAATATTTTGAACAGGTTAACAGGCAGGAATTAGGTCAGCATGCTTCATTTAAATATCCTACATGAAAATTTGGGTAATATAAGTTTTACCAGTCTTTTGCATTTATTTCATCTCAAAGATAAATATTTATCTTCTCGATAAAATACCAGCCTGAATCCCTATGCTAAAGACTGGTATAACAAATTTGTCATATTGAAGAGTCATTCCCCTCACTGATCAATAATCCAAAAGAAAAACGGGCACAAATCAACTTTGAACAATGTAAAAACATTGTAAGACATGCAGAGTTGATTCCTTTTCATCTATTCTGCGATGAACAGTAAACTGGATGAAATACTTAGCTGGCATTCTGACGTTCCTCTTTGTGTGGTATATAAAGCTTCTTCTGATCTTCTCTCTCACACAACTTATCACAGTGACAGTACTCGCACACACAAACTCACGTAGACAAATTCTTCTGAAACCATCTTTGCCTGCAGTTGTTGCGTGTGCATCCTCAACTGCGATTGGTATCTGAGCCTGCTCGTCCTCGACAACATTGGTTTACGAGAAATCTTAATTGATATGCCATACTTAATTGGTATATAGCGGAGACCTACAATACGGTCTGATGCGCTAAGATAATTAACCAAATCAAAACCTAACAATGTACTCTGAAATTTGATAATACATCACATTTGTACAAATGTTGTCATATTGTTGCTGGAAATATGTATGAGGGATATGGCAATTCATGTACCACCCCAAATATCAAATATTCGAGAAATTGTAGTAAGTATTACCAAAAGAACCAAAAGTTCTGCCCGGAATTGCTGTCATAATATCAATGGTATTTCAGCATTTCAGGACTTCACCATTTCAGGACTTCACCATTGGCATGACTCCATGGCATTCAGATACAATCTCCCTCAGTTCATAGCTACACTGCCCCCAATGACATGAATGTCCAATACAGGGTCAGAGATCACTTTTGAAAAACAGTGAGGCACCCAATTGTGCTCAATCCAGAGGGAAAAAAGTTCAGAAAGATTTGCAAAATATTTCCGTCTTCAGGAAATCAGCATATCGCCATATCGTTCCATTCATTTGACAGTTTTGAACATTTCCTTTCCAGGCTTTAGAAGAAGAAGAGACAATGACACCAGAACAGTTAGCCATCAAGAATGTCGGAAAACAGGCAAGTTTCTAGTTTTTTAGGGATTTCGATGTTGCAATGAGCTACAAAAAACGAAGTTATAATAAAAACTGTAATAATTAACACTGTTATAATTAACACTGTAATACTTCAATCACAGGAAGTGCATTTTCTCAACCAAAAGTATCGGGGTAATCAAATTCCTTAGAACGGCAAGTTGACCAAATGATTAAAAAAGAGGACCTTATTTACACAGGACTGTCATTCAAATTTGAAGTAAACTACAGGAGTGATTGAATGTTAAGAGTTGTCAGAGTTTGTAACCTCTAAAAAATCGAATCGATGTGACACCCTCTGACTGCACTGTCGAAAAAAAAAGGTGCACATGTACATTTGGTCTGTATATATTTTGATCAGCACAGAGAGCATGTATCTGTATACGAGAGAGATGAACAATGCATCCAGTATATCTTGTAAAAGAATTGCAAAGTTTTAGCTAAATTCTTGCACTAGAGCACACAGTACGTCTTGTTTAGCTGTGTCATGCTGAGCCCACTCTGCTTGCTTCAAAAGCGGAGGATGCTGTTTGGCTGAGAGCCATGCGCACAAAAATGCATTTCAACCCAGTGCAATCAGAGTGTATATCGACATTAGGATATACAATCTGATTGCCAGGAGAATGAGTTTTTGAGGCTGATTAAATCTTTGATGTTTTTCTTTTTCAGGACCCCAAGAGACATTTAGAGGAGCAGGTAGACGTCCTGATGACTAAGAATATCGTCCAGTGTTTAGGGGCCATGTTACATACCGTGGTGTTCAGGTGAATAGACACCTGTCACTCATGTCTTCAGCCTGTTCTCGGAATATCCCTTGGGATTAAACAACTTTTGTGTGGACAATGGACAGTGGAAGGGGTTTAGGCCCTACATATGTGTATTGATTTATGTTGGTCATCATATTCGCTGAACTGACCAGACATTTCGAGATCGCTCAGTTTTCAAGGATTCAACAGACTAACAACATGATGCATCAAATGTGACTTATTTCAGTCGTTTTTCTGTGACATTCAGTTTCTGAAATTATCAGAAAATTTTGCAAGGGTTTATGTCCCAATTGTTCACATGCCATTTGGATCTTCATCGATAAATTTGGTAAATTTTTAGATACCATGTATCAATATATATTCCTTTGCAATCCATGTCGTATTTGAAGACCTCCTGTCTTAGTGGTACAGACGTTCCTTGGAGGGTCTGTAAACCAATCCTCCTATACCGAGTCCATTTGTACACATACACTTTATTAGATGACCAGAAGTCTTCAAATGGGAATTGTAAATCTGTGACTTGAGACATTGACCTCGATGAAGCCAAAATGTGGCTTGATGTATTCTGATAAAGGTTTAATAACAAGAAACCGTCACACTCCAGTCATGCCAATGGCAGTGGGGAACCACCCGAGAACTTTACAACACCAATGAATTCTGCCTTTTGGACACTCTGAACTTTCTACAACATGACACAGATTAATATAAGTTTGTTAAGGTTTCAGTGTCGGTGAATAAACCAAGTATAAATGCCATCAATTATTTTAACTTGTGCTTATGAAGCCGTCTGGCATACCCGAGCTAATTATGAATGTCTGGCCTACCCGAGCTAATAATTGGGTCTGGCATACCCGAGCTAATTGTGAATGTCTGGCCGACCAGTGCTAATCATGAATCTACCCGAGCTAATTATGAATCCGTCTGGTCAACCCAAGCCCCATTATGAAACAGTCTGGCCTACCCGAGCTAATTATTACTCTGTCTGACCTACCAGTTTTATTTATTAATCTGGTCCACCAGAGCTATCTGTATTTTCAATATTACATGCACTGTAGTCTACTTGGAGTGAGTGAATAGAATTTAACGTCGCTTTCAACAATATTTCAGCTATATCACGACGAACCAACTAAGCACCACCCAGCCAAGTTGCATTCCTGCTACTTCAAAGAAATCTTTAAAGCAGCATTGAACCAGACACCCTCCATCCACCCTATGAAACACACACAAGACACCGCACACAAGACACAGACAGGATGCTTACATAGTGCAATAAAGACGAGACGTCACATTATCAAGTTCCTGTTGCTTTTCAGAACATGAGGCACCATAGGTGCTACGACCCTCAACAGTCCAGCCCAAGCAACATCTCGTGGCATGGTATTTACATACCAAATATAAAAAGGATCCAATGCAAGGTTCTCAAGTTACTGCACTGAAATGTATATACATGTAGGGTTTAACCACCAGGTGGGGCCACCTATTTGCGCAATGCAATCACAGGCGAAACCTCATGGCATGGTATATGCATACCAAATTCGAGAAGAATCTGCTGAACAGTGGTGCAGTTATTGCCTGGAAACGAATTTCAGATGGGCAAACAATCGGAATCCAGTATATCCCCCTACTTTGCACGGCATTGGTAAAGTTGTGATCTTATTGTCCTGGCCTGAAACTAAATGTTTGACAGGGCTTTTGTCCATAGTTTTCCGTTCACTGGGGCTTTTGTGCAAATCCCAAAGAGAATGCTGTATTGTTCTCATATTGTTCATCATTTTCATAGAATAGCTATCATTTATCGGAGGCATGGACACATATATCTTGAAGTTTCATACATTTATTCATAAGCTTTATTCAAAAATAAAGCCTCTATATTATAAACGTAGATCTATAAGGTTCACTGCTGATAGTGGCCCAAATGGATACCAAACTACTATTTAGAAGTGTTCCCAAGAGGTGGAAATATCACAAATTGCAACTGCAGCAAAATTAAAGCCGAGTAAATGGTAATTCACAAGCAGAAACATTTGTGGAGATTTAAATTGTAGATTTAAACTTGCACTACATGAACATTTTCCAGTACATTAAACAACTCAATTCTCTACATGGTTATCTCCCCTGTCCACCTGCAAATGGTGCATGTAAATATGTAGATTTATGAGATCAGGTAGAACGCTTGCAACATTCTATGAATATTTTGGAAGTAGAATGGCAAAGAAAACATTACTGAATACAGGAAAATTAATATGTAAATGATTTGATCACCACTGAATTTTAGAAACTTACCATAAGTAGACCCATAATACATAATGTTGGAATTAAACCATAATACAGATGGACAGAACAGTGGACAGATGAGGACCTGCCCAATGAAACATACAAAATGCACATCTAATTTCTATATTGGACATAAGTTTCGTCGACCTACCTTCAGTAGTTCTCAAGATATGCGAGTCCGGGAAAAGAGGATGGACAGACGGGGTGACAACAATACCCATTAGCCCAAACGGGCTGAGGGGTAAAAAAGCATTGAGGCAACAGGAACCCGTACTTAGATCAAATCATGATAACTGATTTTTCATCTGACTGGTGGAATGAAATAACAAGGGGCTTCAATATACGCCCGTATATCTGTAATTACATTGGTCCAAATTTCAAGGTTGTTTAACAGCCTTGATTCCAATTGGTAGCTGGCAATCCAGAGAAAGGTCTACAATTTTGTGCTTCTGAGAATGTAACATATATCACATCTTATATTGAATGATAAATTAAATGAGTTTAACTCTTGGAAACTAGTCGACCTTGGAGCAAGAGCCGAGAGCTCACATATCCCACACTGAAATCGACAATAGTCAAACACAAGAAAATAGTAGTTTTCCTGCAAATGGATTTCTCTCAGACGAGAAAATTTTTCATGGAAGAAGAAAGTGATGAAGTAAACCTTTGTTTTTGAGTTAATATTAAAACAGGTATGAAGGTCATAAAGGACCCCTCTCCCCGTTAAATTAGTAAATGTTTGGTTTTTATTTCACAACAGTTCAACTAAATGTAGCCGTTTCAAACACGGCAGGCAACTCCACAGGACAAATGCCATATACATGTAGGGGAGAGAACTCTGAATATTCCAACCTAACACATATATTCAGCTAAACTTGATTCAGTTTTGGGGACTGTGACCGTGACCTTTGACAAATTGATGTATGGCTCCTCTTTGCCATGCGAGTAAGGTATACTCAAAGTTTGGTACCAATTCATACCTTGAAACTAGAGATATCGCATGCACAACAAATGTTAACAGATGAATGGACAAAAACTGACATCGCATTTACATGACCTCGTCTTCGACAGGCATATGAAAACGTGACTTCTAATGATTTCCTGATTTTGGAGTCCCAGTGACACCTTGACCTAAATTTTGGTACACGACACATCATATGCCCCTAATGTATCTGACACATAAAATTTTCAAATATTTCTTGCTTCTGGAGTCCGTGACCTTGCCCTACATTTTGGTACATGACAAACCGCCTTCCCGTAATTTCTCAATGGACACAAAAAATCATGATTTTTAACAATTTCACGAATTTTGACCTTGACCTACATTTTGGTATGTGACACATCGTGTCCCCCTAATGTATTTACTGACACAAAAAAAAGTTATTTTTAATAATTCCGATTTTGGGGTCACAGTGACCTTTGACCTTGACCTAATTTTTGGCATGCGACACTTCATTCCCTCCTATTGAATCCACTCACAAAATATTAATAATTTTTAATGATTTCCTGATTTTTAGGTCACACTGACCTTTGACCTTGATTCTGGGCTCAGTGATCTTGATTATTGACCTGCATCTAAATTTTGGTACATGACAAAACGGTCACCAGTAATTCTCAATGGACTAAAAAAATCATGATTTTTAACAATTTCACGTTTTTGGGTCACAGTGACCTTGACCTACATTTTTATATGTGACACATCAGGTCCCCCTAATTTCTCTACTTACACAAAGAAATGTTATTTTTAATAATTTCCTGATTTTGGGGTCACAGTGACCTTTGATCTTCGACCTTGACCTACATTTTGGTATGTGACACTTCATTTCCCCCATTTGAATCCACTCACAAAAAATCAGAAATTTTTAATGATTTCCTGATTTTTCAATCAAACTGACCTTTGACCTCTGACCTTGACCTACATTTAGTATGCAACACATCGTCCCCCCTAGGGCATCCACTAGCCAAAAATTAGAACTGTAGATAGAAAACTATCAACGATCAATGATTTCCTGATTTTAGGCAACAGTGACCTTTGACCTCGACCTCAATTTTGGTACGCGACACATTGTCTCCACCTAGTGTATCCACTCACAAAAAATTGCAACTGTGGATAGAAAACGTTCACAGATATAGACCGGACACGAACACTTCAGTGATTTCCTGTTTTTAGGCCAGTGACCTTTGACCTCTGACCTCGACCTTCATTTTGGTATGCGACACATCGTCTCCCCGTAGGGTATCCACCAACCAAAAATTGGAACTGTAGATAGGAAACTGTCCCAGATACAGACCGGACACGAGAACCGGACAGACTGACGGAAACCGCCATCACATAATACGTCAGCCTTTTGGCGGGCGTATAAAAACAGAACAATCCTTGTACAATAGATACACCAATTTATTTACAACACCGTCCACATTATACAAAGCCTGTGTTCGAGTCAGAGAAATGTACAATATTGAAGAAGTGTGACCGTTCTTCACGTGTGAATATAGTCTTATACATATAAATACATCATTATCTTTGTACACAGTCGACTCCAACAATATTAAACTAGAACTTTTGTCTGTTCTAGGACGTTGACATCTCACTTTTATCTAGACCTACTATAAAATATTTATAGTATATACAAAAATGTCATACAAGATCGCCACTTATTATCTTAAAATAAACTGTGTACCATCATGAAAACCTTCACACTTGGCTATAATTCCAGTTTCTGGAACATATTTCTTCGCGAACTTCAGCTTTGTTCAAACTATATGACAATTATTACATGACCAGGATTTCCATATATTAATGTAAAAACAATTGCAAGGAAGTAAAGACTAACTTAGTGCACAGTGTTTTCAACCTTCAAATTAGAACACTTACGAGCACAATATAGAAAAAAAACTATAACGCCATCATTGATTCTCTACTCGAGTGCGCCAGTTCTCCTTTTGTGATGTAATTCATTAACTCCTATTTTTATCCTGAATGATTTCATCGTCAATGTGCCTGGTGTTAATCCGCATAGAATATTCGCTCATCAAATTGTTTATCACAAATTCCCTAACAAATATAATTTTAAAGAAACATGCAGGAGGTTAATTTACAACTGGTACGGATAACAAATTACCTATACGACTATTGCTTCTGATCAAACTTTTATTACCTCCCCCTCCCCCTTCTGGGCCCTTTAACCAAAACATTTACCTCAAGCAAAAATCCAGCATTTTTTTTTTTTTTTACTACCCCATACATAATACTGTGGAACAGCCTCTATCAGCATTTATCCGTTCCTCAATAATAAAGAAACTTGTTCTTGCCAAAACTGATGACAGGCAAACAATGTCCAATTTGTATTCCTTGGTCATTCCCCCGGGCTGACTGGCTGAAGGGCGTTTGATATTCAACTTCTTGGTTGATCCATCTCATACATGAGTAATTTATTCACCCGCACATCAACTGCTTTCTCTTCCATTTGCGGAATTCACATACACAGCTTTGCGTAAAACACTTCTGTACATGTCATAGATGAGCAGAAAAAGAAAGGTTAAACTGTACATGAATACGTCCTCGTAACTCCTGTATCAAGTCCTGTATCATACAATATACATGTACACAGTCCTTGCTAGGTTGGATGCCAATACTATTCTGTCAAGTCTGTATCTGCCTGGATTACATGTCATTCTGAAATAATTACTACAATTAACAGGAAAGTTCAACAAATGTACATTTTTACAAATATTATGCCATGCAATTATCCTTCAATATGATACATTTTCAATTTTTGCAAAGTGACTGTCATTTAATAGTTACAGCATTTAATAGATTAAATAGAATACATACTGAAGGTTACTTAGAGTGTTCCCCAAGATGGCGGTCACAGCTGAATCGACTGCTCAAAGTCTGAAACATGGATCAATCTGTTTTACAGAATTGTTCTACATACAACATATCATTCTCACTAAATCAGATTGTAGTAAAGCCCGGCGCACACGAGAGCTATCAGCTGAGCTAACAGCCTCAATTGCCTGTCAGCTCAGGGGCTAGCTCTCGTGTGGTTTCAGCGCACATGGTGAGCAAAAGGATCACCGGTTCCCGCAGAACACCTTCTTCAAGATCATTTTTGAACAGCCAAAATTATTCTCCTGGCCTCGCGAGGCAAAAACTGTCCACACACGAGAGCTAGCCCCAGAGCGGACAGGCAATTGAGGCCATTAGCTCAGCTGATAGCTCTCGTGTGCACCAGGCTTTATATCCTCTGATGGTATCGGGCTGAAAGATGACATAGCTTAGGTGTACATGGCTCTAGACCAATCAACATCATCCTTTACGGAGCAGAGCGGGGCAAGGATGTCAGAGCTTTTTCCTACATGTTCAACAGCCGACTTGTTCCTTCTTCTATAAGGCCACACAAATTTTATTTTTTGTTTCACGGGCAGATTTTTTAAGATAGGAGGCGATAATAGAAATAAAACAGGACATTTTGCCACAACAATGTTATTTTGTTAGTTTCCGCTCATCTGGCCCTGTTCATGTCAAAAGCTGAAGGAGTCGATGCAACTGCATGTTCCGAAAAAATAAAATCTGCCCGTGAAACAAAAAATATAATTGGTGTGACTGGAGATATACTTTATGCATTTCCATCTCTCTTGTTTGGTCGTGTGGGCCCACCTGAACTGAACTTTGAATATGATTAAATCCTAAATGCATCCTAATGTAATAATGAAGTTATTCTTCCTAAGCAGATATCTAACATAAAAGACACTAAAGATAAAAACACTAAAATATTGAGCATAAATTCAGTTGCTAGTAAATCACTAAGTACTATAGTCTGTCCATCTTAGCTAGTCGTCTGATTTGGAGCTCGTCAAAAATCAGTATATATTGATAATATATTATGCTTGAAATAACTCTGTAATTCTCTCCGTATAAAACAGTTGTTTCATGTACCGAGCCTCAAATACATAGGGAGACGTCATAAATGTATTCGTGTTCACCAGCACAAAGGTCAACAATGTCGTGTACAGTCAAAGGTGTGGGGTTTATTATTCAGTAATTTCACTAGGCATGGGATATAAGCGACACTCCCACGGACTGCCTATTATTACTTTATACGTTATCAGTTTGTGCCAGTGAGCATGAATACATTATGATGTCTCCCTATGTATTTGAGGCCCAGTACAAGAAACAACTGTACACATGTACCTGAGTTTTATATGGAGAGAATTACAAAGTTATTTCAAGCATGATAAATTATCGATATCACAGAGAAATGGTAGCTGCAGAAAAGAACATTTATGCAGAGTTAAATATTCATTCTTGACAACCTCCAAAGTAGAAGACTAATTAAAAGGGACAGACTGTAGTTAAACTCCGAAGTGGTATACTTGCTTATACATGCAGTTATGTCAAATGTAATTGGACATGAAAATGGATGTATGTTTACCTTGAAATATACTGGAAACACTCTACAACCTTTGTTGTAATGAGCCAATAAAATGCATCAAGCACGATTTTCCAAAAATGGATTTGGAAGAAGTCCTAGAATTTCGGACATTTATAACATATTGTGCCAAACTAAACCAAATTGTAATACCGGTACATGAATAGTTACATTGGCGAGTGACAAAGTATCATGCTTGTATTGTAAACAGAGGAAATAAGACGTCATGATTCCATTTACACTATTTACAGATCCCTATTGAGAAGGAACTAGGCAACGATTTGGTGTAAGACTCACGAAATATAATTGACAAAGGATCTGCTGAAAGTTGTATCGTCAGTTTTTTGTCCAGGATATTACCCTTTCAATGTGAGGTCTTACACCAAAGCCTTGCCAGGAACTATGTAATTTCAGTACCTCCAATAAGGTCAATTCTATGCTGAATATCTGTATTACTAACAACAGAGTTGAAGAAACAATTTTCTGCAAGGGATCTCAAAATAACGGAGAATGTGTGGTTGAGTTATATGAACTAGTTTCATTAAAATTTGATAACCTTGTAAACCCAACAATGTACTGGGGACATGTAATTATCCAGATGTCTTTCTGTTGCCTTATAGATGAGCGGGGGGAAAACATGCACAATTTTGCACCTAAGATAATTCAAGGAAGTGGCTGTACGAGTACACATACAAGGTAATATCAGTACTTGTGGAGGCTAATATCATCGATAGATTCAAACATCAAATACGAGCTATGTGATTGGCTGGATCATATGTTCTGTGATTGGCTGGATCATCCAATTCTCTCAACAAACCAATGAAAATGCTGGATTTATTTTCGAAAATTTGAATTGACCAATCAGAAGTTTTTAAAATGAAAAATTTCCCTTGATGCATTGAAGTTCCTATGGAAATCCATTAGAGAAATCAAAATCTTAGATTAGAACACTGACCGGCGTACAGTGAAACCTGTGAATACTGACACCTGGATAAACTGACCAACCTCTAAATACTGTCATTATCCATGGTCCTTAAATTTAAATATTTTGAACCTTGATAAACCAAAACTCCGTCAAAACTGACACTATAATCTGGTCCCAAGCATGGTACCGTGGGTTTAATATGCAGGTTTCACTGTAATATGAAAAGCATCCATATACGTTTTTTCAAACTGGTCGCTATATCACAAAAGCTGCAACACTGCATATGCATTTTTTCTCCACAGGTGTGAAGCAATTGGATTTTGTAACGTTGTTGTTGTGGAAAGATGATGTGACAATAACAATGACGACATAACGTAAGCCTGCGGTGGTTGCTATTGATTTCAAATATTCAGTCTTGTCTACGGTAAACATCGTGCTGTCCTTGTTTAGACGAATATTGACAGTTCATCTGCACAACTGATTGTTCTCACCATTAAAACGAGAGAAAAACATAGGAATCAAATAATTGGTGGCGCCCCCTATCAGATCAAAATATTCTCTTGTTGGAATGAAAATTAAAGCAACTACCATGACTACTGTCGGTCCCACATTTCAAAGTTAAACACATTTTATTCGCACCTATTTTTCTCCCAGCAGTAACACTTTGTGCAGCAGCTGGAAGACACTTGTGTAACTGCATTCTGAAATTTTGAGAAAATCCATATGGCCATTCTCAGTGATTCCCATGAGCAAGAATGAGACCATATAAATTTTACAAGTTATTTTGACATTGGGTAGGTTGCAATTGGGTCCACAACTTTGCCACATATCTGTGTTGGCCTTTCAATGTTGTGGAATTACCTGCAGATTTCCTATCCCATCTTTGTTTTCTCCATTTCCTATCAATCAGGGGATTTTCTTAAAATTTCTTAATTCAGTTGCAATAATAACTTCTAGATACTGTACAAATTTCAATGCTGTAAGAAAAATAGGCACAAAAAAACCCATAAAACTGAGAGCGTTACTTCAAAATTTGAATCGGGATTCGAATAGGATTGTAGGTAAAAAGGCTATCAGAGATACAAGGGCGCCACACAAGCTGGATTCTTTGCTTTATCGTTTGAGGAGGGTACAGATATATGTATACTGTGTTCACGTCGAATGCCTGACAAACTGACACATTGTGACGACAGGACAGTTTATTTGGGCCTATAATAACGGCTGCTGTTGCGGATGATACATTTGGCCTGGTGGTGCCACCTGCTGGGGCATGTACACGTTCTGCATATTCATCGCCTGTTGCATTGCACTCTGGGAAGGAAGCCCCTGGGGGGCATATGTTGATGCTGCAGCCACATAATTTGTAACCGGTACCGGGCCTGGAACACTGTAATACAAACGTAGTACGGTTGGCAGTAATTCAAGAACATTGTTTCTTTACAGATTTCATACACAACAAAATATGCTGCTTGAACCCATTCAACAGCTTTCCCATATTTCCTCAATTGACCCTTATCTCTGTCAAGAACCTATGTGATGGCACAGTTCATGCTGTTGTGTGCTTCAAAATTTTCATTTTTATCTGTAGTTTATTGTGTATTATGGATATTAATCTTAAGTTACTTTTAGTACAGTTCATATGTAAAAGAAAACATTTACTTGTCTTTATTTGTCTGACACATGTCTAACACACATCTGATACATGTCTGGCCCATGTCTGGCACATGTCTGACATGTTTTTTCCAGTCAGTCGATTATCAAAAAGTACACAATACGATATATATCACTTTTCAGCTTCTGTAAGATCAATTGAAATTTTTTAAATCAATTCCACAAACCCTGTTCATCTTTCTTTAAACCAGCTATTTCAATTTATTCATGTATTTCTATATATTTCTCCAAAGAAAAGATCTCTTTGACCAATCATGTACATCGAGGCAATAGATAATAAACATCCTTGAGCAATATCATACAAATAGTCGCAATAGTCACATACTGACCTAGAAAACTGCTGACTGGGTGCTGGTGGTAAAGGTTGACCTTGTTGTTGTTGTTGCTGTTGTAAAGCCCCTTGGGGGATGGGAGCCTGACTTTGGGGCACTGGTCCCTGGGGTATATACTGTTGTTGTTGTGTCTGACCATTATACATTGGCTGCAAACAAGGGGCACAGAAGAAGAGATATTAAATCAAGGTAATTTAAGTCAACCCTTTACAAACATTATATTTATGGACTATGCCAGTTTTTAACTATAAAGACCAACAGAGTTCATACCCGTTCCCATGACTGATTTTGACTTCGAAACAGAAGAGTATGGCACATTATCTACAGACATGTAAATGAATTTCAATGAATTGTTCCAACTGACCAAATTAGTGTTAAATGTACTTCAAAATCTAGCGTCAATGAGGACACCCCATTTCAGCTAGATTATCTCTACTTTATACCTGTGGCTGGAACGGCTGTTGTTGTTGTTGTGGAAGATGTGGTGGTATGCTCGTGTTGTGAGGTCCTGGGTATGATTGTGTTGGCTTGCCTACAAGGTATGCTGGCACTTCCTTCATTAAGTTATGGTACATCTGTAACGCGTCCACAACTTTGGCGTTTAGCTCCATTAGCGAAGCATGTTTTCTGTGAACAACATTAAGAAATCAGGACACGAGGTATGGGTGAGTGAATATGATTTCACTTCTGACACCAATTGTAGTAAGTACAGCTATATAGATATCAGCCAGTACAGGAGACAGGCTTACCTGCCGGTTAAAACCCTGAGAGAAGTAGTCGGTCACGTCCTGTCAGTCTCAAGTCCAGTATCTTCTCTGGCTCCTTTTGCAAGCCCGCGAGTTGCTCTCATTGGCTAGAGGG
Source organism: Hanleya hanleyi (assembly GCA_036873755.1). Lineage (NCBI taxonomy): Eukaryota > Metazoa > Mollusca > Polyplacophora > Lepidopleurida > Hanleyidae > Hanleya > Hanleya hanleyi. The sequence goes on along the minus strand of JAVTVY010051318.1, from coordinate 32,661 downwards.
CAATCAGCGCCCTCTACCAGGGGAGATAACTCTATAATAAAGCACTTCCCTGCAATAATCTGACACTATTCGTCAACAGTCTATTTATCTAAACTGATAAGACAGTGAGAAAACCTATTCTCACTACACCTTTACCTTTTCACAGCCAGGAATCCCACAGGTAGGGTCCTGTTCCTATTTACACTTGGGAACTCCTCGGATGTCGCCTCTTACGACAAGCGGTCTGAGGAGTGAGGCCTATTGGGCATGTGCGTACACTTCGCCATCCATAAGATGGCTTGCGAATCGTGTGTCTCCATTATCGCGGGGCGATATCCGGTACTTTACTGGATTCTGTTCGGCCTTCATCCGGCAGAGAACAGACTCAAGAAATCTGATAAATTACAGGTTTTTCATTCCACTTCTGAAACATATATTGCCTGGGCTTACAAGAGATACAAATACGAATAACTTCCGTATCATTCAAGAGGTGTTGTAGGTCTGTAATTTTGAAGAAGTAGAACAGCACATGACTCGAAATAGCGGGTTACGTTGGGGTTACGTCAGTAGATTTTAAATGATTGTCTGACAACATCACGTGGGTTTGTTTTCGGGGGGAATCCCCGTTATAGTTGCCGAAAGTAGGAGGAGAATGGATACACACGATCACAGGGTCAGTCTTACCGCGTATAGATGACCGAGATGGTTACAGGTTGGCCTATTGGGGTGCGCACAACGACACTCCAGGTCACCCGGGAGCCCCATGGGGTGACAAGAGGTACGGTTCACAATTCAGGACTCTTCTTTGTCAAGGGGATAAGCTGTTCACACCTGTATCTTTCACTTTGTGTACATCAAAGCATTGCAAAAATGTGTTTAAAAAAACATAATGGCACACTAACAAATTATACAGCGAGACCACGAACAAGAATGTTTCAGTGTAAAAGTTGACAAAAATCATACCCGACCAGGATTTAGCAAAATGTAATAAAGGGTGAAAAGTTGGGAGGAGTTCATCACTTACCTATCTACTTTCTCTAACTCCATGTCAATTAATGGTCCCATGGCTTTACATTGTTCTGAAAAATAGAAATATCTTGTAAGAAAAAAAAACACATTTTCCTGGGAAATATGAAAAATAAACCAAACACAGGAACATAAATCTCTCATCTGTCCCGGTCCAAACAAACATTTTCCTCTTCACTCAACGGTAACCATGGTAACAGGACTCATAAACACGAGTAATGGTAAATCCTCTAATAATTCAATCACAGAGAGGCAACTAAATTTCCCAACATGAAATCAGAGGGTGATCAAAACTATTAGAACAGGAAGTTGACGAAATGGTACAAGTCATGCAGATAATCCATTATTTCTTCTCTCTTTTAATGATTCAATGATGGTGACCAAAATTTATTAGAACAACAAATTGAATTTTGTCCACAGAATATTAATGGTGATCAAATTTGAGTAGGGTGACTGAAGCATTAGAGTATTTACTGGAACTGAACTTTGAGCAGATATAAAATGAGAATTTCTCACCTTCCAGATTTAACATCTCTGATGTGTCCGGCTGTGTTTCACCTGTCGGGTCCGCATTCTGGATTAACTGTAAACAATGCTCTATTTTCCCCTACAAAATAAATGATGGAGTATTCTAGCAAGTATAGCCCATCTTTATGCACAAGACAATTTTCTCCATTCACAACAGGAACTTGATAATGTGGTGTCCAGCACTGTAATTGCACTTGTCTTTTATTGCTCCAATGTGAATGTCCCGTCTGTGCCTTGTGTTGTCCTCGTTTTTTTGTGGGGTGGTTGGCGAGTGTCTGGTTCCATGTTGATTAACAGATTTGCTTCTTTGAAGCAACAGGAACGCAAATTGGCTGGGTGGTGCTTAGTTGGTTTGTTGCAATATGACTGAAATATTGTTGAAATCGACGTTAAATCCTATTCACTCACTCATTCACTCACCTCCAATTAGCCTTGATATATTAGTCCACCGAAAACATTCAAATCTGAGGTGTAAATTTCATCTATAAACGAGCCAATCCGGACATACACAATGCATGTGTGTAGGGTGACGTATTCCCACAGTTGTTAAGTCATTCCTCCTTATATGGCAGTAGGGGTGAACAGATACATATATGGCAGCCAATCAAAAACCCACTCATATGGCTCATTTCAAAATTCAAACTGGTTTAATGTCAATGACATTTCCGGTCTATTTATGAAATTCTTTTGAACAGAGCCTGTGAGCTGATATACATCGAGCCTAATTCGAAGTGTGGATGTAGACATCCATGGTATAGCCAAATATGATCTAGTTACAGTACAGCATCATCATTCTGCTGGAGAAGACCTAGTCCTGTTAATTAACCAATAAGATCAGTGGTGAATCTATGCTCATATACCAGCTTGTCTCACTATGTCACTTAGATTGGTGGTGAATCTATGCTCATATACCAGCTTGTCTCACTATGTCACTTACTCTACTTGTTCCTCCACTGATTCATACCGAAAAATATTAACCATGAGGCACTTTATGTGTGTTATCCAATCATTTTGCAGTGATGCATGGTTCATGTTGGATTCCTCATACTAACACTGATTGGTTGATATCTAGACTGCAGACAAATATACAAACTGATAAATTTGCTGTCTGGGCTAAACATGCCTTGTATTGCATGATGCTCCAGGCGCAGTTGGTGACTGAACTTCACCGTCTGTCTGATAAAGAATACTGGTCCCACCGGGGACATTCGACATATCATTATGGACTGTTTGAACCACAAAACAAATTTGTTATAAAACTCTTGAAACTTCAAATTAGCAACATTATATAATCTGAACAAGGGCTATCCAGGGTGTGCACAACTCAGAACACTTAAAATTCCAGGAGTTTTCCAGGAGTTATTTACCAGATTCCAGGAGTCCCTGTATAGAATTCTACATCATAATGTATTTTTTTTACGCTTGAAGAACATTGTTCGACTGACTCGAAGAAAGAAAGGATCTCATCAAAATTACATTTCAACAGAGTTTATTCATTTGTTTTACAAGCAAAATGGTATCCATTTGCAGTGTCCAATTGTTCTTTCGAGATTTCAACAACTGTGACAGAGACATTTGTCTACTACTGTCTTATAGAAATGAATTTGGACTTCAATTTGGACTACATGGACTTCAGTTTCAGTAGATTTTCATCCAGTTCTTTCTGAACTCGTTGAAGCTCTCCTGCCTTTTTCTGTGCTGAGGCTCGAAGGCTATTTGATTTGGCAACGAATGTTAGATCCCTTTTTTTTTTCTTTTTCTTTTTTCTTTTTCTTTTTTTTTTCTTCTTTTTTTTTCTTTCTTTTTTCATACCATTTACGGCGACGAACTCGTGAACTTTTGAAGAAACATTCGATGACTACGTTCAGTTTTATATCTATATAGCGAAACCACAAATGTTAATTTTCCAGGAGTTTCAAGGAGTAATCTTGTTTTTCCAGGATTTTGCAGTACTGGAAATTACATTTTCATTTTTCCAGGATTTTCAAGGAGTTTCAAGGAGTGTGCGAACCTTGCTATCCTTTCAAATCTGGTCACTGAGGTAAACAATATTCAAATGTCTATTTATAAAATTGATCACCATTGTTCCTCGGTAATTGGATGTTCACAGTGCCCCCTAGCTGACAATAGGCAAATAATTAGTGGTATGAATCAGCTGGGGAACAAAGAGAGTAAGGGATGTAAGGACCTCCATTATCTTCTCCATTATCCAGAGACACACAACCAAATTTTCTTTGAAAAGTTAACAATATTCGACGTAAATGTGTTCCAATGTATGGGAAATACGGAATAATCACAGCTAGAGATAAATTTTTGTGTGCACACATCATCATAGAAAATCTGGGTTGAGCATTCTTTGAATAAAGCCGAACAAGAGCACACCCAGTCTAACAAGTTATAGCAATTTGAGATGTTGTGGTGGCTGAGTTCCCACACCAACCCCCAGCTTACGAACCCAGCAACCTACCAACTGAGCTAAAGGGGAATTCCTGCTACATGTAGCTACATGCTAGTACAGACACTGGCAAACCCGCTTCCTACCACAGATAGAAGACCCTAGTTTTGAAACTATTTTAAAATAGATCCATTCATTCGAATGGAGGAGATGGAGTGAAGACTCTAGGAGGATCATGTGACTTACTAGGGTCATGTGACCTACCTCGTCAATCTCCAGCTCCTCTGGGATTGGTTCTACTGTCTTCACTTCAACCTCTTCACTGAACTGTACTTTCTTCTCTGACTTAGCACCTGAAACAATCAAGGGAAAATTCAAAATGGTGGTCATGTTAATAGGTCCCTAACATTCATACAGAACATCCTATCTCGACTCATTTCCCAAATTTTCTCTGACACAAAGGACCTGGCGTGGTTTAGTGAGATTTTGACCCCCATGATATGCGGTTTGGAGAGCCAAAATGAATGATCTTGTACGGAATAATTTTTCAATCAGCTTGAATTATGTTGTTGTGTGCTCTGATTAATTTCCACGTACTGAGGGTTAGGGTTTTTTAATAACATCATCTTGGAAGTAATGAATTTGTGCAGAATCACCTTTTTCAAGGTGAAAACAACACCCTTTTCTCTCCGTAAATGACGCCAGTCCAGAACCATGATAAACTTTACTTCAAAATATTGGTCCTATCAATAGCTAGTTGTTGCCCAAAAACAGTTTTGGTTTTGAACCGGCTTGACATTTTTTCCCAGAGAGAAATAGGTGCAGTTTTTCCCTCAAAATAGACAATTTTGCACAAATCCATTTCTTCAAGATGATGTTATTCAAAACCCATATGACCTAAGGCATGGAAATCACTCAGACCATGACAAGATAATATATTTAAAGTTGACAGAACAATTTCTTTCGTACATGGTACATCATTCTGGCACTCCAAACCACACCTCACTACATCATGCAAGGTCCGTTAGTATGAATTTCATATAACTAGATGTATTGGATAGTGCATTATGGTGCATATATCTTTTTGGGGTGCTTTTCTCCATACATTCGATAGTACATCTAACATCACATCACATGAACTAGGTGCTGAATATTCTCACACTGAACTTCTGCAAACCTTGTATGGTTCACTCCTCCAATATTTCTGGATTAGACTTACAAGCACCCCAGGCAGTTACCAAAATTATACTATTTCTCTCTTCAAATTTTGGCAGCTGCAAATCCTTATAGTTATGAGATATTAAGGATCCATTGTTATGCCAAAAAGAGATTAGTGTACAATACATCACAGCACAGAAACTTTTCTCCTAGGTTTCGGGCTTACTTTCTTCTGGTTCCACACTGAGGTCTGCTGTGACGAAGTTAGCAGGAAATAACCCCTCTCCTCTGTGATTAAAACCCTTCCACCAGTTTGGGTCACTGAAGGGGAAATTAGGAATGATAAACACAAGTCAAGAACTTTTTCCCACAAAGAGCCAAAGTCCTCTTCCCCAGCCGGTGGCCCACCCCTACGTCCCGTCGAAATTGTCTGCCATCGGCCTTGCAAATCATACACATTTTATTGCACAGTTGGTTATGTATATTTGGCAGCTATTGGCAGTTGGCGGGGGGCAGGGACCATGGCTCTTTTGTTCAGTGATAGAGAAGAAATGTTATGGACAAATGTAGATTGTTTCAAACATTTTGATGCAGGATAATTGATGAAAAACTACACTCAGACTTTGGTCGATCATCACGGCCGCCATTTTGAGTTTATCCATGAGACTAAAAAACTAGGATAATGCACGAGTTTCAACTTTGCATGGATAGTGGATCAAATTTGAAAGTGTCGCTCACTGCAATACTTCTGGAATAGCCCTTAATGGTTTTAAAATACAAATATATATGGTACCACACATATCAGAGGTCTGTATGACAAGGGGGGATAACTGATGACTAACCTGTCATCTAGTACACTGATTAACTCCCCTGCTTTGAATGTCAACTCGTTATCTTCAGCAGCTTCAAAATCATACAAGGCTCGGACCTGAAAATATGAAATATGAGGTTTAATAAGAGACAGAGAGTAAAAGACAATAGATCAGAGAACGTGATTATACTGTACAGAACTCTTAATAGAAATGTCCTGAGCACAAGTAAGTGAGAGACTAGTCCTTATAACAGCATTTTAACAAAGCGGGAGGATACAGAGCCCTTCTGCAAACACTTTTGCATACCCTCTAGGATTTGTCTTTGTACCGCTAAAAGTATGCCATGTAGGCGTGGTAATGTATATATTTGTTGAAAGTGCATTTGTTATGGATTCCAAATATATAAATTTGTTCACTATAAATCTGTAGGTTGTGAAGATATTCAAATTTAGAAGTATTCAACTTTTCGTAACTTACATCATCATTTCCTGTAGAAGACAACCCCAACAGGGAATCCGTGTCTCAGTTTTGTCAATTTTGGTGTAGTTCTTTTTCTATTGACATTTAATTCAACTTAAAAGTTCAAAACTATGAGTTGCTCAATTCTGTGAAGAAATATTTCATTAAATGTCAATAGAATGAGAATTAGACCAAAATTTTTAAAACTGAGACACAGATGTTGGAGTTGTCTTCTACAGGAAATGATGAAGCATGAAACTTGAAAAAAAAAAAAGAATTAAATTTTCTGGAAGATTGGCCAATGAAACGTGTTGGGTAGGAGTATTTTGGTGGGCAAGTAGTGTTATGTCCAACCCACCTATTTTAAATTATGGCCCAACATCTTATTTCAGAAGTTTGTTACCTGACTGTGTGGGTCATTGGCTCAAATTCAGTTGCATTAGCTGGGCCAATAGAGAAAAGGTTCTTTGTATTGAAGCAGCCATATTTTAAAATAAAAGAGAGGAAGGTGTAGCTAATCCATTTCGTCCATGCCAATTTTGAGCTTCGGTGTGCAGTTGATAGATCCAGTGCCAGTTTCATTCTTGGCAGCATTTGGTGCTATGTCAATGTCTGGACCTGACATGAGAATAGACATCCATCTTGTCTACCCCAGGTCCCATGGGGGAGTTGATTTTTCACCACTTCCGTACATTCAAGTAACCCGTGTTAGCCTAGTAGGAGTTCTATTGGCCCAGGTAATGATAGTTATAATCATTCCCTTCTTATTTCAACATAGCAAATGGAAGGCGTATCTCTGTTAGAGAATAACCTGGTTGACTCGCATTGCCTATCTACTGGTATTCGGGTAGCCTTATTGTCCTGTTGCCTTGGGTCAAAAAGACTACACTGAGGCAAATACAAAAGTAATACAAATGTGAACCATTAATGACATTAGTAATAAATACAGCGTTTTCGTTACTAGAGAGTTCTTCAACACTCATATTTCCTGACCTTTCTGACTTCCTTTTGTTTGGGTGCTGTAAGTGGGGTACTGTAGGTGGGATATGTTGCCACGGTCGCTGACGGGTACAAGCTCGTTACTTTGGCTGGCTGTGACTTCTCGTTTTCTTTAAGTGACAGGGCTATGGCTGGAAAATATAATGGTATTAGGATTATATATTCATATAGAGCCTCCTGCAAAAGAAAATAGCCAAAGGGAGATAACTAATATTAGACTTTAGCTTCAAATTGTCACCGAATCTAGGGCCATAGAATCTATTTCAAACATGAGCATGTCCTCGTTCTTGATCGAGACTCTGAGAGAGAGAGAGAAATAGATTTAACGTAGCATTCAGCAATATTTCAGCTATACAGCAACCATCAAATAAACTGTAAGTATGTCACTAAAGTGAGTCGACAATCTAAACGTGACAGACAACACATCAAAGAACTGGTACATACATTAAAATTTATTTAACTGTTATGCTGCGGGTCGCCACGATCGGGGCGACGCGGAAGTGAATTGAACACTGCTGGTCACCATTATCGTGGCTTTACGAGGTGTCTTACTTACGGCACCTGTGATTGGTTAAAAGTGATGTAATTCTTGTGGAATCCCCTCATGAATATGAACTTCGACGTTTGTGAACGATAATCTGATTGGTGTTTACCGGAAAGGGGGCTGAACCGCGGGAAAACGATAGTTGTAATGGGAATTGTAGAGAGAAAATTTCTACGTCACCTGTTCGTCCAAAATGGCGGCCAATGGTGACTCCGACTCGGGGTCCGAAAGTGGGGAGTCTTTTATCGGGTTTACACACTCAGATTTTGAGGTTTCAGACGTTTTCAGCGATGATTCAAGTGAGGATGAATCTAGCGAAGAAAATTATGATGAAGGAGACATACGCCCCAGTCAAAATAATCCTCTGCGTGGCTATACTTGGCAGCCGTTTCGAAATTTAGATGCGGACTCGTTCGATCAAACTAAAACAGGTATGCCGGAATTACTTACTTGTGGATTGTCATCTACGACATTCTGATATAGCTGCAAGTGTTTATCAAATAATGATACAACTATTTTTTATTGAATTCCTGCATTTGTCATGTTTGTTTATATACGCGCCAGGACAGTGTTGTGAACTTGGAGAATAACCAACTTACCTGTTGAATGGATGCTACACCTGTAAATACCCGTGACATTTATCCATGTCCGTGACTTTCTTTATAACTTGGAGGGTTTGTCATGCGGAAGACAAGGTTCATTGACTTGTAAATTCTTGGCACACAAGAGAGTGTCAAACAGTATTTGTGATAATGACTTGCATATCAATTTACCTGTTGATTAGATGATATTAGAGACTCACCTGTACACCTATTACATTTATTTGCATCCCTGACTTTGTCAAGAGCATGGTGTTGCAGAATAATCAACTCGGTATACTTAGTAAACAACAAGTCATGAAATTGGTGATCGTTTTGAAATCCACTTTATTTGGAAAAAATCCCCCAAAAAAGTCAGCAGTCCATGTATTACTATTGCTATAATAATACAGCAGTCCTATGATACAGCATATGAGAGAATCCAGCAGGTAACAGTTAACAAACCGATTGATCTCAAATACCCTAAAATGAAATCTTCTCTCACGCGACTAAAAAGACCGAGACTGTGGTAAAAAAGCAATATGCTTACATTGGTGATGTTCAAATCAATATATCCCCCGATAAAAAGCTCTCTCCATCCACCCGAATCCTGACGTATGTCTACTCTCTTCAAAACCCAAACCTTATTTGAACAAACCATCTGTGCTAAACCGCTCCGACTCCTAGCTTCAGGCCAACTCGGTTCGGGGTGATTCTAATCAGAGCTAGTGAGAGGTCATGCAATCTCCTGGAATCCGGCCTGTTCAGTATGGCAAGGATTAACAGCTTCGTGTGAACAGCTATCTCTACAACAGTGCCATGAAGTCAAGTGCAATTAAAGTTCTAGACACCACATTATCATGTTCCTGTTGCTTCGCAGCAAAATGCATTGAAGCAACATGAACCATTAACCTCCTGGACACCCACCCACCACCCACGGAACAGACCAGGAAGAACAGTGAAGAATAGATTTACCTTTAGCTATATCATCTTCCTCCTGTTGACTCTGTACCACATTAGGATCCGAGCTCACCTGAACGGTCTTAGCCTGAAACAATGAGCAATGTTAAGGGAGATAATCAATGTACAAAATAAGCTTGATCTTCCACGGCAATGAGAGGTCAGCAGATGCCATATGCATTTTCCAAGGGAGGAAACTCGAACAACTTTCACAAGTTGTCATTTCCGGCCACGGGAGGCTTGTTTTCGAGATTTTAAATGAAAGCCTACAGAGTGTGGGAGAAAGATGCGAGACTATAAAATATCCAAGATACTGTAGTGAGAATAGGTTCTCCCACTGTCCTATCAGTTGACCACTGGTACCAAATTGTAGACATTCGTCATGAGTGTTCTCCCTTGGTACTAGAATATTTGCTCCCAAGTCACACAGATAACCCCTTATTTCCTTGTTATTTTGATGATTTTAAGCAGGTGATCAAATTTATAAGAACTACTGATTGAGTTTTGTTCAAATAATTTGAGTGATTGAATTTAATAGGATCATTAAATGATTTATCACTGGAAAATATTATTTTTCAATACTTACTGTTGTTGTGTCTGGATCAGAGAAATCCTGTCCTTCGTCATTCAGACTTTTGTAAAATGATGGTATCAAACTGAAATTCAAACAGGAATTTTTTCAACTATAGTGTGAGTCAATGATGGTCTCAACGTAACATATTTTCTACAGCTTAAATGTGTTTTTTTCTTTAGTAGTTATAGATCCATTGAGTAAAACATAAAAAATATGCAAAAGGAAATAAGATGAACAATTTCTGAAGATCTCATAGTCTCTTGTGGGAAGAATGTCTATATGAGTTTCAAAGAATAATACAGTAAAACCTGTCAATACCGACACCTGGGTAAACCAACCCACCTCTGAATACAGATATTCAGACATCCATGGTCATAATACTTAAATTTAAAGTCAATTTAACCCTGATAAACCAGGACCCTACCAAAAATGATCTGGTCCCAAGTAGGGTCGGTTTACACAGGTTGTACAACAAATTATTAATCAACTATCTATGATATGAACCTAATACAAGGAAATCGGTCTGCTTGATATGGCCCAAACCGGGCCAATATAAGGAAGGCGGGCCAATACGACAAAACAGCGATCCAACACTTACAGCACACTGATGAACGAAGGGATGACTACAGTGATATTTTACGACAGAAGATGTCAGACTTGCAGCTAGAAGAGTTATTCACATGTGGATAGAACCGATAGAACCTGTAAAATGATGTTGAAAACTAGGGTCTCCATAGCATGATAGGTCTTCGATCCTCAAATCGGGACTGGATTTGAACCAATATTTGCACCAGATTATAAGGTTGTATTTTGCTTCAGCGTTCTCATCAAATAAAATTAGTATATTGCTTTCCCGATATATATTCAATGAATGAAATTTCATCTGCTTGTATCTTTTTTGACTCCGTTTCATACGTTGAAGACCCCCTTCCAGGTTGAAGATGATCGGCCTATTAACCGTCCCGATTATCGCCGTCGTTTCCGATAGCGTTACTGTAGAGTGGATCGACTTTCCGACGATAATATCACTTCAAAAAGCACATAATAATAATCGTAGGAAATAGGCCTATTGTGAAATAAGAAATACATAGTCCGATTTGGGGGAGTCCCTGTACTAAAATATTCCTTGATGCATGTATTATAATCGATGACAAAAATTTGTAGGTGAGTTAATTAATAAAAATGTCAATAACCAAGTGTTTTCATATTGGCCTGGTTATAGGTCCAAGGTCAGCCGTATTGGCCCTCGGCCTGCGGCCCAATACGGCAGACCTCGGACCTATAACAAGGCCAATATGAAAACCCTTGGTTAATAAGATAATATTACTAAAACAGTGTAACCTCGCTATAACGCTTTTATTGGGGGACCAAGTTTGAACCACCTTATAGATTTTGAGACTTATAAAAGGGTTGAAATAATATGCATTTGTTAATATGGGGGACACGTCAGCACTCACCTCATATCAGAATCAGTGCTATATCGAGACAACTTATAGTGAGGCTAGACTGTAATTCATGGTACAGAGCCTATGCCTGGTTAGATATGTTAGAGTTAAAGCACTACATGTAGGCCTATGTTTAATGAGCTAAGCAGCTCGATACGCATGTGTGACTGTCCTGGCAATAGCAGGGGAAAGTACAGGCCCAAATTCATACAGTTTGACAGTACCCAAATCGGCAAATACGGGAAAAAAAAGAAGAAAAAAATCAGCCACCAAAGCCCCCAAATTATTGATGTTCAAATACATTTAAAGATGCTAAATCGATAGTATTTTTATTAGCTTATAGCTAAGAAATATTTGACAAACATGCAGATCTGTATTGCTTCTCAAAACCGGAAATAAATAATATGTTGACTGGTACATTGTGCAAGACACGAACAGGAGTTGGTGAGGGAAGAGACTCTTCGAATAAATTATTATGAAGAGATCGGCCCCACGCAACATCAAAAACAATGTATCCAATGCTAAAATTAGTACCACTCATAATCTAATTTAATGGTGGAATGTGATAATATGTCCAATGTTGACTGTATGCTCAAATAATGATGCTCATATAACGAAAAGGGCATTCAGCAGAATCAGAGAGTGTAGAATAACTGTATTATGGCAGATTTGAAGGTTTTTGTTCAGTTCAATACAGGGTATAAGAAAAGAGCATCAGAATTTATTCTAGGAATATAGATAAAAAAAAATCAGTGAAGACCAACTTATCGTAAGTAGAGCCTGAAGAATTTGTGTTAAACTTTTTCAGCATGTTTAGCCCATGTCTATTTACCACACCGGAATAAGTTCAACTCCTGGTAATTTTGGCAAAATTAAATATTTCATCTCATAAATAGGACGTGCACTTCTTCAAACCATGTAAAACATTCAGAAGCATCCAGTAGAAACTGCAGGACTAGTTGATTACACCAGAACATGGTCCAAACATCAGAAATATGACCAAAATTTATTTTCATCTCATAAATAGGACATGCACATCTTCAAACCATGTTAAACATGACCTGTTAAATTTGATGAACAGATGGCAGGACAGATGGATAGGCCAAACGCTATATGCCTCCCAACATATACTTCGTATGCCTTCATGATAGTGAGATCAAAATTCTCAAGTAAGTGGGAGCCATACTACTATTTTGACATCGAGGCTCTGTCTTATATCATCGCTCCAAGGAACTTTTTCCGTCTTTATTTACAGTCATCATCCAAATCAAAATCTCAAACACCTGAACGTGTAATCACATTACCAGTGTTGGCAATCTGATCCCGTTATATACTTGTGTCGATCAAGCATAGTCTTATTAATAGTGGAATTTTAACAAAAATTACAGCAACTGTGTTAATTACATGAAGTGATTAGTGAAATAATTTTGTAATCAGTTTATGAACCTTACTACATACAACAAATGCAGGAAGTTAGCCAAGAATCTAATTATAACTCAGAAAATAACAGAATTATGAGCAGTTTTGGTGATTACCAACCATCAGGTGAACATTGACCAAGGGAAACAACTCATATGGATTCATTTCGCAATTGATTTTGAAGAAATATTCACCAGTTCCTCACACTTTCACGCTGTTATCAATCAGTAGATGTCATATACATCCGGAACTTTAGTACTATTACAGAGAGACTAATCAACAAATAACGGTGACTGGCCATAGATGATCATATGCAGAACTCGTCAGACCTTGACCTTTGAAAACAGCAAGAGAGCTGTGATTAGCTCTTTCAAGAAATTTTAGAGGAGTGATTTCAGTAAGAAGAGTTTAAGGGGAGCGATAGGGAGTGAGAGTGATAACTCCCCCCCCCCAAAACGCAAGGCCTGAATTATGCACATCTAATCACCCCCAAATATTGAAAAAAATACTAACGTGCGAGACTTCAAAATATGTCACACTGTTAGAATCGATCACTGTCTTTTTTATTTTATTTTTCAAAATTTAATTGTCACAAGTCACAAACTGGTGCTAAATGAAGGCAAATAAATTAAAAGAGACCTTTACCCTGCATGTATTTTACAAGTTTAATTTTTTATTTTTGCTCCAAAGATGGGGAGAAAATAACTTACTTTAATGCTGGGTCGTCTTTAAACTCTGACATCTCTGCCCATTTCTTTATCAACAGTTTCAGTTTCTGAGAAACTCTGGGGTGAGACTGTAACAAATAGGAAATAGCTATATTTTACATTGAACCCATAAGTATTACAGAGAGAAAGTTCATGTTCAAAATCATATCTTCACACATCCAGGGTTCCTACCCTTTGTGAAAGACAAAATTCCAGGAGTTTTCCAGGTCCATAAAACCTTGTTCCACCACCTTTAACTGAATTTTCCTGGACATTTTTTAACACCTTTACCATGTTTCATTCAGCAAATTCAACAATGTACATTAGAATGAATGTATTTCAGCTATCCCATTTCATACAGATCTGACTAGATCGAAGAATATATTCAGTTTGTTAGAAAGAAATTCCGGAAATTAATTGTGGCAGATATTTTGAGGGGAGACAGGACAATAAAATTCAAGGACTTTTCTAGGACTCCTCACAAATATTGTCAGAATTCAAGGATTTTCAGGTCCTGGAATTTATTTTCTCAGAATTCAAGGAAATCCAGGACCAGTACGAACCCTGGATTTAGAAAATTTGAAGACCCTAGATGTGCATATATAACGGAGCCAATTATGACTATTGATTTAATGGAGTACCAGTATCCCAGAATTCACTGACTTACCCTCTGTCCAATCAGGTTCCGACATTCACCGACAAAGTCTCGTGAACATATTTCCAGGTGAAAACTTCGACCGCAATTTTTGACACAGGCATCCAGCAGCTGGGGGAAAAAGAAATGATTAAACACACTGAGAATATTTCAATGAGAGCTCCTTCTCATGACAAAAATGTTTGAGTGTAATATTCAGGTGTTCTTTATGAACATAGAGTTTATCGAATACGTAATGTTCAAAACTGGTCACAGTAAATCTGCGTGAACCTAGTCAAATCAAATCTCGATAGAGATTTTCCTGCACCACTTTGGGTGGGGTGAGTGAGTAGGATTTAACCTTGTTTTTCAACAATTTTTCAGTCATATCACTGAACAGTCTCCACAGTTCCTATTATCCTGGACACTGATCAGCCCAGCCAGTCACCCATGCAACTATTGACCGAGCTCAACGTTGCTTAACTTCGGTGGGCTGGTATATGAGTGGACGGCACCTGCCTATTTGTGTTATCTAGTGTCCACCATCGGCAGTCTAGTGTCCACCATTGGTAGTCCAGTGTCCACCAATGGCAGCTAGTCAAGCTCTTTGACAGGTTCCACTTTTTTCAGTCTCAATCTTTCACACATGAAGATCATGTGATAGTACAGGTTGGTCATATTCTCCTCAAACAGCGTCACTGATTAGATTGAGATATGTATTGACAGACCCAGCTAATTGGGAGGATCAGTGACTGGCATACAAGCTCCGTACTCAGTTTAGCTATCACAGAGGCAGGCCTGCAAGTGGCTCACAGTTAAAATATAGGAGTCAAGCAGCCAGAGCATGCTTTGCTCTAAGTCCCCCGCCGAAATGGCAGCAACATTTTTTAGCATTGTTGGTCTCGGGGGATACACATGAGGGAGGCAACTGCTACTTCATAGGTGTTGGCTGCAGAAGGGTCTTTCTGCCTTCCCAAGTTTTAAAATCAACGGTTGACTGAACGTTTTTTTGCTTCTGTAGTATAGTTTCCATGCAGTGAAGCATGGAAATTATGTAACTGAGCAGCGACCCCAAGTGACATCTCAAGGCATATTATCTGCAAAACCAAATTTGACGAGAAGCTGAATGCATCTTCAACCTATTGTCTGGAAACAATTTTAAATTTGCCACCGGGTGTCGCCACCTGTAGGTGAAAGTGGGCGAAATGCAATCCCAAGGAACATCTCATGACATGGTGTAGCAGCATACAAACTTTGGGAAGAATCTACAAAGGGGTTATTGCCCGGAAACCAAATTTAGATTTGTATGCACAAGTGTGCGAAACACAATCCCAAGTAACATCTTATGACATATGAATACCAAATTTGAGAAGAATTCGATGAGCAGTTGTCAAATTATTGCCAGAAACAAATTTCCGATTTTTCCACCAGGTGTTGCCACCAGTATGCAGAAGCAGGTAAAATACAATCCCAAGGGACATCATATGTCATGATATATTCATACCAGATTTAAGAAGAATCTGACAAGCGGTTCTCAAGTTATTACCCGGAACAAATCTGGTATTTCGCCACCAGGTGGCACCACCTGTAAGTAAAAGTGAGCGAAAGGCAATCCCACGCAACATCTCCTGGCATGATACATGCATGCTAAATTTGAGGAGATTCCGATGAGCAGTTCTCAAGTTAATGGCTGAAAACAAATTTTGATTTTAACACCTGGTGGCGCCACCTATAGGCGCAAGTGGGCGAAATGCAATATCAAGCTACATCTTAGGTCATGGTATTACCCGGAGACAAATTTGGGATTTTGCCACCAGGTGGCGCCACCTGTAAGTGCAAGTGAGTGAAAGGCAATCCCATGCAACATCTCCTGGCATGGTACATGCATGCTAAATTTGAGATGAATCCGATGAGCATGCAGTTCTCAAGTTATTGGCCAAAAACAAATTTTGTCATCAGGTGGCGTCACTTTCTGAGCAGAAGTGAATATCGCAATCTCAAGCAACATCTCATGGCAAGGTACAATGTATATGCATGCCTAATTTGGGAAGAATTTGATGAGCAGTTCTCAAGTTATTGCCCGGAAACCAAATTTCGAGCAACATTTCAAAGCGTTTCAACGTTATTGCTTGCAGCACAAAAGAACGGAAAGAACCCTAGTGGCGCCACCTACAGGCAGATCTTTCTGAAACGCAATACCAATCAACATCTTGTTACAAGGAATGCATATGCCAAATATTGAAGAAACTAGTTACAGTCGATAGAATACGATTGGAGGCATGCCTTTTGCATCTAAAGGAAACATTCATTATTTGTGAAGAAAGTAAAAACGTAAAACATCATAATAACGTGGCCCCATAAGATGCCTTGAGGGTAGGTACCCACATACCAAATTTAAAAGAATCCATTAAGGTCCAACAGTTACTGTCCGGAAATGCAATTTTACCTTGGCCCTCAGGAAGCTCCATGTGTAGGCAGACAGGCATAAAAAATAATCCCAACCGAGATCTTGAGGCAAGATCCCTTGACATTGGAAATAGAAAATGTTAACTTGGCCTACAGGTGGCGCCACCTATGAGCAGATCGACAAGAAAAAACAGTACCAAGTGAAATCTTCAGGTAAGGTACATGTATACCAAATTTTGTGTAGAATTCATTCAAGTATTAAAAAGTTAAATTTGCCCCCAGGTGGCACCACCTATATGTGAATCGGCATGAAAAACAATGCCAAACGAGAAATTGAGGCGAGGTACCTACACACCAAATTTGGAATGAATCGGTTCAGGTTTTCAAAAGTTATTGTCTGGAAACACTTAACTTAGCTTTCAGGTGGTCCCCCTATCAACATGAAAAACATTCTCAAGCCAGATCTTACGCAAGGTACCACCAAACCAAATTTGGAAAGAATCCTTAAGGTTTTCAAAAGTTATTGTCTGGAGATGCAATTTTAACTTGGCCCGAGGTGGCACTACCCAGAAGCGGATTGGCATGAAAAACAATTCCAAGCAAGATCTATAGACAAGGGATATATTTACCAAATACAAAAACATGGGTCTGTGCCATGAAATTGAAACCTTTTGGGGTTGCAATTATCCCAATATTGCAGACAACACACAAATTTCAGCTTCTGCCAAGATATATTGGAGATATATATGCTCAAACACAATATATGTGGGTCGGGCGAGGGCTAGTTTGGGAGATAGAGGGTGCGGCTCGGCGCCCTGGGGATGGGGACATGCTCTTCTTGAGGGTAGGTGTGCTGACATGAAAGCCATAGAAAGCTCCCTGTACATGAAACAACCACACTGACAACTGCATGCCATCATCTGTCAGTCCGCAAAACCACAAGGTGGAATTCAATTGAATTAAATTCAGGAAATTGATCATATGCACAGTGTGCACCCAAATTTTAGAAACTGAGTCGTAATTAATATAGTAAGTTACACATGTGGACACAAATGGTTCCTGCAGACGCTTTAGGGTAAATCATATGATGTGAGATACAATTATTTGACAGCAAAATTGAAGGCAATGTTGTTCTTCATTTAAGACGACACGAAATTATGAAAAAACAAAGGGTTCAGAATTTCATATTATACTTCTGAAATAAAATATGGTTCATGCAAAAGCTTTAAGGTAAATCATATGATGTGGAATAGAATGATTTCATAGCAAAATTGGAGGAACTGTTGTCCTTCATTTAAGGCGATTCAAAACTAACATAGGTTCGGTACTGCGGGGGAATCCGCCAGTTATTTTATATTATACTTCTGAAATAAAATATGGTTCCTGCAAAAGCTTTAGTGTAAATCATATGATGTGGAATAGGACTGGACAGCAAATTTAAGAAAATGGTATCCTTCATTTAAAGCGACATGAAATTCAAAACTAACAGCGAGAAGCGGAAGAAAGAAGAAAAAATGACCAGCGCATTAGGGATGCCTAATTATTAGACAAAGCATTTGAAAGTTATCGCTTGTGAAGAATTTGAATGGAAACCACGGACATGCACAGAAGATTGGAACAAGACCCAGTGGCGCCACCTTCAGGTGGATCTTGCTGAAATGCAATGTCTGGTCACAAGGAGTGTATATGCTAAATTTCGAAGGAATCCGACAAAGCTTTTGAAAGTTATCGCCTGTGAAGAATTTGAACAGACATCCACAGATACAAAGAGAGCAAGACCCATTTTAACTGCAACGGACACGAAGAAGCAAAACTCAGTGGCGCCACCTTCAGGCAAATGTTACTGAAATCCAGTACGCAACCGCGTCTTCTCACAAGGAATGCGTATACCGAATTTCGGAAGAATCCACGGAAGCGTTTTGAAGTTATCGCTTGTAACGGACATCCACGGACACAAAGAAGCAAGATCCATTTTGACCCAGTGGTGCCACCTTCAGGCAGATGTTGCTGAAATGCGATACCGACTGGCGTCTTGTCGCAAGGAATGCATATGCCGAATTTCGAAAGAATCCAACAAAGCGTTAGGAAGTAATCACTGGAACAGACATGCACGGACATCCACGGACACATAGAAGCAAGAACCATTTTAAACTCCCCCACCGCAACTTTAAAAGTCCCCCGGCCGCGATGTGGCGGGGGACAAAAATATAGGAGGAAATTTGCCAAAATATAGGAGAAATATAGGAATTTTCTTAATAAAATATAGAAAAGTATGGAAGATAAGGAAGTGTAAGACAGGTCACTAATAGATCGTATGCTCCAAAACTGGTAGTTTTTTGGCGTTTAATAAAATTATTTCCACTGAATGTGGTCATACTTATGGTGGTTGAGGAGACCCGTTCTGCTACTTGGTTCAAGAAAGAGAAATTTAAATGATTTCATATTTGCTGAGCGAAGCGAGGCAAAAAAATTTTCTGAAATGTATTTTCCCATGCCAATTGACTCATTTCAGAGCATTGGTGAAGGTTTTCATGAGAAAAAAGTCAAAATATAGGAGGTTTTGAGTAAAATATAAGAAAATATAGGAATGACTAAAAATATAGGAAAATATAGGAAATATAGGAGGCACTTGAAGGCCTGCAGAGGTCCAAGCCTCAATCAGGTGATCGCGGACCAGACCTGTGTGAATGGTCAGAGTATGGCATCAATGTCAATACTGGGCAAAATAACGCCGACAATAAAATTGTTGCATCATCTCACATTTGTTAAGTCGCCTAAACTCTATTGAGTCTGAACACTTTGACTATGCAATGAAGGTTATCAAAGTATTTGCCAACCTGATCGCCATGGACAAATAATCCTATTTTAACCATTCAGAAAATTTCCCATTGTGATGGACTGGAGTTGGAACAGTTTTTTAAAAAAAATCTTAAAAACATCAGTGCTTGTACTACATGTGCATCATTTTGCTTAGGTTTTGAAAAGAAGTACTGCTAATGATTAATTTTTATCTTACGGCGGAATAAACCTCTGGGTTCACAGGCGCTATTTTTGAGAAAAAAAATGACGAGGGAAGGAGGATTTTTTCTTCAATCTTTCAATTTATTTTTATTTTGAAGAATGTTCAATAACATTATTTTTGCAAAACTATCAGAGAAATTGTGTAAAAACGAAATTGCCAAAAAAAACCATTTGAAAATGTTGATTTTTTTTTTTTTTTTTTGTGGCAGGCAAGAAAAAGTGAAGCAGCAGTGCCTGTAAAGCTTTATATATTTCATTCAGTCTAATGGGTCACAAAAATACGTGAAACTCTTACGGTGAGTGCCTGTATAGACACATGCGAAACTCTGTGATTGATTCTCTTCAGTATAGATCTCAGACAATCCTTGGACCTGAAACAACAACGACGACAGGTCCTGTGAAGCTTTATATATTTCATTCAGTCTAATGGGTCACAAAAATCGTAAAACTCTTACAGTGAGTGCCTGCATAGATACATGCGGAACTCTGTGATTGATTCTCTTCATGATAGACCTCAGACAATCCTTGGATCTGAAACAACAACGACGACGACAGGTCATACAGAATAACAGGAATATAGTGGTACAATTCTGTAATAAAACAACAAAACAAAGTGCACTGATTTCTAGCATGGAAATACTTGTTTTTGAGAATAGGATTCATTGCAGCAGAAAGATAATTAAATTGTATGAAAATATATTTTGACAACATTATTATTCATTCGATATGTTAAACGTCACCGAAATTTGAGGGATGACTTCGGCAAAACTGGCGAAATACTGTAGCTACATGTAAATACTGTGGCATGGATATGTTATTTATCCCAAGAACTGCAAAGATAGCCAGTGAAATTTGTAGAATGTTTGCAGAATTTCTCTCCACAGTAGCCTGAAGTTTTGCTGTCTGAATAATTAGAAGAAATAGGGTACATGTGTGTTGTAGAGTAATTCTGTGGGCCCGGCCACCCTTCTTGGATAAATTGTTTTTGGTGCATAACCTAGCCTGATATCAGATTTTTGTTGGAAAGTCATACCAATAAACAGTTTACAGCAGAGGTTTTTCATCAGGGTACGTAGGCTTACACATAAACATTTTTTCAAGGGTGGTATGCTGCAGACGTACCCAGTTGAGGAGCGAGTTACTTTGTCACAGACTTCCATTATCAAGGCCCAGTCTTCCTGTGTGTTCATCTCACTCGTGGCCTTATCTGGAAGAAAAAAAAAAAAAACCAGGATTCCTTGAAATGAATTACTTCAAGCTTGGGATGAACATTCTCATGGCATGATATTTTATACCTCCTACTGTCAGATATACCCTGTGATGGCATTGGGGTTAAAACTGTGGAACACAGCTTTTGTGTGTATGGCTCTTGGCCAATCAGCAATGAGCATCGTCCATTTCTAAATGGAGCGGAGTTGGCTTAGGATGTCACAGCTGAAGAAGATGTGGTACTCTCTGCTGTTTTCAACGGATGAGCATCTAATTTATCCATTCTTCAGTAAAATATACTGGATGCATACACCAGCTCTCTGGTATGTAGATACATGCTTCTTGTGTCAATCAAAATCGATAACAACTGAATTTGCAGGCTGGCATGCCACATATTTTGATGCAGTGTCATCAGAGGGTGTTACACTGAAAGAAGGTTACAAACTCTGACACTGTGAGAATGGAGATGGACAGACAAGGAGTGGAGTGAATGAGTGAGTGAATAGGATTTAACGTCACTTTCAACATTATTTCAGTCATATCACGGTGAACCAATTAAGCACCACCCAGAAAAGTTGCATTCCTGCTGCTTCAAAGAAATCTTTGAAGCAGCATGGAACCAGATACCCTCCATCCACCCAACATGTATAAAACACTAAGGACAGCACACAAGACACAGACAGGACGCTTACATGGTGCAATAAAGACATGTGATATTACAGTGCTAGACATCACATTATCAAATATCAAGATCCTGTTCTTTGATCAGTCATAATCCAGGATATTTAGGGGAAACCCTTTCTTACTATGTTGTATATCAGGAGTTGGACCAACCATGAAGTGAATTTTGGTATCAAATTACAGACATATGGTGCATAATAATGAGCTTCCCCCAAATACAGGAAATACAGCATGACTGCCTTGTTTGGGACCTTACCAATCCATGACCATTTTGCAGCAAAATCAACAGACTTTTTCTTCAAATTTACCAAACCTAATTCAGATTTATGTATATAGCAGTCTACTGACGGTTTGGAGATATCCGGTACCCATCATTTTCGCGCATGGACCATGCACGAAAAAAGGTATATTTGATTTGACATGGATAAAACTATCTACGAAATGATGTGATATCTGATGGTTATATTTCATAGATGGAGCGCCAAGTTAGGCTAATTGACAATTGATTCCTTGTTTCCCCATCCGCCTGTTTTTCATTTTCATTACTCAGTCTGTCAGTATTCAAAATAAATTTGATCCGATATCATTTGGCGGTCATGTTTGAGACTGTTTTTAATCAAACGAGTTACCTCCAGATGAGAATTTCCATGGGAGCATACTATTTTCATCAATTTTTTCATTCCCATCGTATGTGTCTTTGAGGTTGTTGAACAAAATGAGACTGGCTAAACATTTGACTAATTTCCACATGTTCAAAGCGAGAAATTTTGCATATAAAGTGTAAACAAGTAGGGAAATATGCAAATAATGAAAATAAATGAAAGTAAATGAAAGTAAAAAACAAAACAAAAAGAGGCGGTACATAAAATGACAAGCGGGCGGTTCACAGGAAACAAGGAATCAAGTGTGAATGGCCTTATAGTAAAATGGCGAGTTCTAAACCCTGTCCCCCTCGCACGACGAGCATGCATAAACGATACATTTAAATGAAGATCACGGGACTCTCATTTGAGCCCCCAAGTCATCATCGCAATTCCTCAACACGTGGACCGTCGGATGGTTACAGCTCATGAGCGCACTGGAAACATAGCAGAACTGGTTATTTGGTTACCCGTATAACAATGCTCGAAATAACGCCTGTCTACCTGTCGCCGACAAGTCATTTTTTCAAGTGACAACTACATTAAAATGCCTCCTGTCGCCACAACAAGTAACTATTCTGTCCTGAAATTACTGAACTGCGATATACATGTAATACAGGCCTAACATTACTGATTTGTGTTTTGAAAATTCTGTTCACTTCCATGTTCTCTTCACCTCCACCTGCCTGCCATACAATATGACAGCTCGGGTACATCAAACTCCAGGATTAATCTCTTGCACACGATCTGCTTGAAAGGTAAAACTAATGGATAAATAAAATAAACTTCACTATACTGACTGGCATGATTCGGCGAAATAAGCCTCTATTTCCTATCGACTGTTCATGTCTGGCCAGAACAAGCTAAATGATTTATTTCAGAGAATACAAGCTTAATAAACTTTGCCAGTGATTATTTTAATTCGTAGAAAATTGTACTTGCCAACACGGGCAGCTAACATGAACGTTGCATTGCCTGTGTCGATTTTTACTTGCTCCAGACAAGTAGGCCAGTGCTAAAGTCTATACAGGGCCATATCTAGACTCGGCACATAGGTTCTGTTCCCCCGAATTACTATCCAAGCACTTAAGGCCGCGGTCCAGGGGCCGCCTACGCTTCCCTGTCGAAATTAATTTTTAGAATGTGATAAAAAAAGTAGGCCTATTTTTTTTTTTTAACAGTAGAAGTGATAAATTGTTGAGCGAAATCCTTCTGTGAAATTGTTCTAGACTCTGTAATGAAGTCAAATTGTTCCGGTGCAGGTGTCATCTGGTGATGATTTTGACCCAATTTCAGCCCTTTCACAAAAACAACCAAAGCCCTCCTTTTTACAAAACATAAAAATTCACACACCAAAAAAAATAGTTTTATTAATGTGCATAAATGATATTTTATTTTATTTTAAAAGATGAAAGTCAACCTTGATCTTGGGGCTCTCAGGTGCTGGGAAATGGCTCTGATAGCATATCTGAGCATCTAAGGGTCTTTGGCGGCTGCGGCCGTCAGGCTGGCTTCAGACCCCATGCCTAGTTCTTCACTGCACTATAACCGTACGTGGGTCAGTTAGACTTGCACTCCCTGAAATTTATTTTGCACTTCCAGTTTCCCATTTCTGGCTAATACACTTATTTTATGTGAACTAAGAGTGGATAAGGGCACAGAGACAAGTTTCTACTGGATTGCATATGCATACCCATCTCATACCACATGTATATCAAGGGAGTGACGTAATCTTGAAATGCACTTTTCCGCCAGAATTACCGGATTTCAGAGGCTCGATTGAGAACAAATAAACGCAATTTATTCATACCTGGCGGTGTTCTGGTTTTCTGTTACACTTCATAACATAAATCCCGGCTCGTATATGGCGCTGCGGTGCACAGTTTTTGTAAAATCCTTTCTCAAATCAGCGGTTATAAATTCCCCCGCTTCGAGCATCTTCACGGACGTTGAAATTGGAGCGTATATGCAAGAGAGACTGCCGTAGCCTCGAACCCGAGATCATAACAATTACGTCATGCACCACGAACGATGCTGACTGGCTGTTTACACTATTGCAGTGCAACCTGTAACAATCTGGGCCATCTATATGCGGTAAGACTGACCCTGGGATTGTGTATATCCATTTTCAGCCTACTTTCGGCAGCTGCAAGAGGGAATTTCCAGAAATGAATACAACTTGACTTCGTCAGCCAATCAGCTAAAGTCTACCGACGTAACCCCAACGTAACCCGCCATTTTTGAGTCATGTGATGTTCTACTTGTTCAAAATTACAGATCTACCACACCTCTTGGATGATACGAAAGTTATTCATACCTATATATTTTGTAAGCCCAGGCAATATCTGTTTCGGAAGTGGTATGAAAACCTGTAATTTATCAGATTCTCGAATCTGTTCTCCGCCGGATGAAGGTCGAACAGAATCCGGTAAAGTACCGGATTTCGTTCCGCGATAATGGAGACACACGATTCGCAAGCCCGCAAGCCATCTTATGGATGGCAAAGTGTACGCAAATGTATTGCAGTGGACAGTGCAGGGTTTTTTTCAGACGAAAATCCTTTATCGAACTCAATTTCAAAACTTGAAAAACTCAATTTTTTTTGCGCGCCTTTGGCGCGCTAAAAGTACAATAAAACTCAATTTTTCAACTTTTTAGTCGTGTAGTAGATATAAAACTCAATTTTTTATTATTTTAGTAGTACACTCCAAACAATCTTTTATTTGATCGCTTTTTCATCGCAGAGAAAAATACAAATGTTAATACGAAGCTGCGCATCTGAAAACCCCTCGGCTCTGGACGCCAGCCATTCATAATGTATTCAATTTGAATCACGACTTCAGGAACACCAAGCAGTCAAGTGACAAATATACAGATTATGAAAAATTTTGCAATTAGGAATGGCCCCTAGGGTTTCCGTCCAATCAGAGAAACCGGTATTCATTACATAATTCTCTTGTGGTATTCATTACCAAATTTTACATCGAGCATTTGAAAGTTATCAGAGATAGAGATCATTAATGATTTTGCATAAATTAAAGATGGCCGCCCATCCTTCCATCGCAAGTTTCTCAGAGGAACTGATGTGGTTATTCATTGCAAGTCTCTTGATACATCGATGCTGGATACCAAGTTTCATATAGAACACTGAAATGGTATCAAAGATATACATCATTAAAGATTTTGCATAAATTAAAGATGGCCACCAAGGTTTCCGCCCAATCAGAAATGCCAGAACTGCCATTTATCGTAAGTCTATTGATGCATCGATGATATATACCAAATTTTACATCAATCACTCGAACAGTATCAGAGATAGAGATCATTAATGATTTTGCATAAATTAAAGATGGCCGCCCATCCTTCCCGCCACTCAGAGGAACTGATGTGGCTATACATTGCAGATCTCTTGATACATCGATGCTGTATACCAAGTTTCGTATAGAACACTTGAATGGTATCAGAGATATATATCATTGAAGATTTTGCATAAATTAAAGATGGCCGCCAAGGTTTTCACCGAATCAGGGAAACTGGTTTGGTCATTCCTTTGAAGTTTCTTGATGCATCGATGATCTATACCAAGTTTCACACTGAACAGAGAAATGGTACCTAAGATACACAAGATTAATGATTCCGCATAAATTAAATATGGCCGCCAAAGTTTCCAACCAATCTGGTCCAGATTCAATAGGGTTCTGGGTCATGAGCATATATGGATGTGCAGTGCAAGTTTGGGGTGCCTAGATTAAGTCATTCTAAAGATATCTTGGTAACAAGAAAGCTGTGATGGTTTCGCATAAATTAAAGATGGCCGCCAAAGTTTCCAACCAATCGGGTCCAGATTCAATAGGGTTCTGGGTCACAAGCATACGGATGCGCACTGCAAGTTTGGTGTGCCTAGGGTAAGTCGTTCTAAAGATATCTTGGTAACGAGAAAGGTGTGACGGACGGACAGACGGACAGACGGACAGACGTACATGACGACGACAATACCCTTCGGCCAAATTTTGGCCGAGGGGTAAAAATGGCATAATAATAAACATGAATGTCCATTTTGTTATGCATGTACTTCAGAGTGAGGTATGGAGGTTCACACAAATAAACTACTGTTAATTTCAAATATTTTTTATTCACGAAAGATCATCAATTTCAATCAGATGCATTGAATCAGATTGTGTCTACTTTAGGGCCCGGGTGATACCTTTGTATGTAGAAGTGAAATTTATCTTCAACTGTGAAGTTTAACTTCAACTGTGATCCAGCACTGTGAAAAAAAAAACACAACAAAACAATTGTTATATTACTAGGGAAGTGATGCTATCATTCAGATTTTGCAGAAACTACATATCAATGCCATCTCAAATTTACACCACCGATGAAATACTAACAAAAAGTATTTTTTCTGCCAGTGTTGACCAGTATGACCCGGTATTACCATCTCTCTAGCATTTTTACGAAATGAATGGGGCCACAACATGCACTTTCAGAATGCAGGCGGCCATGTTTGGAATATGATATGTGGTACAGACAATAGGCCTACAATGATCTTTATTTGGGGATAAAAATTGACATAGAGTGCAAAGTGGTATCCCTCTACGCAACTGCTATCCATACAATTCCTTCTGCGTTCATTCGTATATTTAATTGATTGTAATTCTTCGGGACCGTAACTGGTCGGTGTGTACCTTCCTTTCGTCGAACTGTCAAACGATTGTCACGTTGCCTTGGTAGGGTCAAGGTTGTTTATTAGCCAATCACGGCGCTACAGAGGGCGCTGGTCGGGAGCCCGCGAAAGAGTGCGCTACTTCACACTAATCCTGGTTTCCGAATGCAACAAGGGAGACAACTATTTATTGATGCAGTATCTCTGTCGAAGGAAAATGGCTGCCAATCGCTGTCGAAAGATGTTAAATAAAAATGGAAAGGTAACGATCGAATCTTTTACCCCAAAATTGTTGATGTCTTTCGTTATGATTCCAACAACGATCCTGGTTTACGTAAGGTATTCAGACATGATGTCTTTATATCGCCCTGTCTCTGCAATTGACCGCAACGTCGGCCAAAAAAAATTCTTGCCGGCAGACGCAAATTATATATTTCTTCCGACTATTTTTTCACAGAAACTCATTTTTTTTTTCACAGAAACTCAATTTTTTAGCGCGCATTCGGCGCGCAAACTATCAACCCCAGAAAATACTCAATTTCCGAGAAAAAAACTCAATTTAAAAAATTCCAAAAACTCAATTTGTAATCGTTTTTCATAGGGGTTACCCCGATGAAAAACTGTCTGAAAAAACCCCTGCAGTGCACGAAATTCAAAACTGTCAAACGTGTCCATCAATCCAAGATAGCCAATCAACGTTGTTGGTTGTGCGTGACGTAATTGTTAGGATTTCGGGTTCGAGGCTACGGCAGTCATTCAACGTCCGTGAAGATGATTGAAGCGGGGGAATTTAACCGCTGATTTGAGAAAGGATTTTACAAAAACTATGCACAGCGTCACCAGCGCCATATACGAGCCGGGATTTGTGTTATGAAGTGTAACAGAAAACCAGAGGCAGAACGCCACCAGGTATGAATAAATTGCGTTTATTTGTTCTCAATCGAGCCTCTGAAATCCGGTAATTTCTGGCGGAAAAGTGCATTTCAAGATTACGTCCCTTGGTATACATGTGGTGTGAGTACATATATGCAATTCAGTAGAAACTTGTCCCTCTGGATTAGGGCCGCAAAGTTGTCGAATTTGTAAAAGTTTTTTTCGAATCTTCTCAAATTCGAAAACGTTTCCGAATTCCTCAATTTCCTAAAGTGAACTAACGGTCGAAACTTCCATGAATTCAAGAAATATTTAGTACCAGAAAGAATTATGTTGTCCTTTTTGTTTATTTTTTGGAAGTTTTATGGACCAGAGAAAAACAACCACTATTTATGGACCAGAGAAAAACAACCACTATAAGAAGCTGTTGTTGCTGTTCTGGGTAATATGAAGCAGCAGATTATGTGTCAATTATGAATTAATTGAAAACATAAACGTCATATTATGTTGTTGTTGTTGCCGGATTTGACGTCTGATACTGTCTGAAGGGACAAAGATCAGTGTTTTCGGGTGACTGCTGTCCGATTGATGTCCATATGTTTGACTGGATCTCTGTCTTTGGTTATCATACTAACCTACATCTCCGTCGAAAGGCGAAGAACTGCTAAACCACGGCATTTTAGTGGCTTCTTTTTCTCGCAAATAGATAAAAACTTGGATTCCGTCTTCTCTCGATTGATAGACCACCTGAATATGCTTGACTGCGCATGACAGGAAGCCACAAAGTGACGTCATCACCTCAGATGTTTTGCTTCCGGCTTCTGCAAACACGTGCGTGACAGTGAATCAGCAATACATGTACTCGTACTGGAGATGACGTATTATTTCTGCGCTAAGTATTCAGATGACACTCATGGACCCATGCCTTAAAGTAATCAATAAATATACCGTTTACACAGCAATTTAAAGACAAAGTCTATTCTGACAGAATATGACTAGTTATATTCTGTCTCAGGTCTAATATAATAACTTTCGGTTCATACTTCATGGATCACGAGTGAGAGAGAGAGAGAAAGAGCGAGAGAGATAGAGAGAATTAAGCTAGTTTAACGTCGGGTTCAGCAATATTTCATCTATATAGCGACGACACCCATATGGAACCAAATCTGGGGACAAAATCAATATGTCTTGAGACTGTTTTTCAGAACCACAAAGGCCTTGCCAATAGTTGCAAGCTTACATGGTGAGATTTGACAGATTGAGACTAATATATCGAGCGATTGGAAACTTAACTGAGGTTTGGGGGGGGGAACAGCGTGAAAAGGTGGTGAAAGTGGAAATTTATGACAAGCTCGAAACCTTACAGGATGATAACCCTAAAGAATACTGGAAAATAATTAACATTTTAATCGGAAGAAATAGGAGGAATTTCATTAATATATATATATTTTTTAACCATTTCCAAGAATTAAACTGCTGCGCAATATAAAAACTGAAGAAATCACACAGAATCAGAAGCAACATTTATTGCTCCATTATGCCAAACATATGGCAAGCCAAAGTGCTTTTTATTCGAGAAATTCCGATATCGGGAATTAAATTCCCGATATCGGAATTAAAATTTCCGATATCGGAAATTCATGACCTTCAATTTCCGATATCGAAAATTGAATTCTCGATATCGGAAATTCAATTTCCGATATCGGAAATTGCAATTCCCGATATCGGAAATTAGAATTTTCGATATCGGAAATTGAATTTCCGATATCGGGAATTGCAATTTCCGATATCGAGTCGGAGACTCTAACTCTATTTATGGTCGAAGATCCGAACCCATGCCTGTTTTTAACCGCACATCATTTAGGTTTCAGATTCAGATTCAGATTTAGGTGTGGAATGCACCCCTAGGTTTTGTAAAGCTTTCAGGCTTTCATTTCCGATATCGGAAATTCGGTGACAATTTCCGATATGGGAATTTCTATTTCCGATAACGGAAATTGAATTCCCGATATCGGAAATTGAATTCCCGATATCGGAAATTGAATTCCCGATATGGGAAATTCTATTTCCGATATCGAAAATTGTCACTGAATTTCCGATATGGGAAATTCTAATTCCCGATATCGGAAATTCTATTTCCAATATCGGGAATTGCAATTTGGAGTGTGGAATGCACCCCTAGGTTTTGTAAAGCTTCCAGAGCTTTCATTTCCGATATCGGAAATTCGGTGACAATTTCCGATATGGGAAATTCTATTTCCGATATCGGAAATTGAATTCCCGATATGGGAAATTCTATTTCCGATATCGAAAATTGTCACTGAATTTCCGATATCGGGAATTGCAATTTCCGATATCGGAAATTAGAATTTCCGATATCGGGAATTGAATTCCCGATATCGGAAATTCGGAATAAAAAGCACTTTGGCTTGCCATACAAACAGGCTAAAGGCAACATATTATACACAAGATTTAAAAGTGGAAACATAGTAACATGGGAAATTCCCCGATAATACGTACAGAGAGCACAAGAGAGGGGGGGGGGGGAGATAACTCTCAGTGCATATATAACAAACCAATGGATAGAGTCTTACCCTATGCTAGCCATGGAAAGCTAAGTCCTAATCGTACAAAGCCAGAGCAACCAAATATTGATTTCAAGAAAGGGAGTATCTAACGCCATTATAAACTGCTCGTTCTTCGACAAAAGGGTTAGATTGGGTATCAATGGAGTGAGAAAGTACTAACACATGAATTGAAAACCCTAAAAATCAGAGAATCCTATGATCCTGACTGAATATCTAATGAAATGTTAAAATATGGCCAGTTGTTGAAAGCTCTGAAATTCTGTCGGAATTTTGAGCGGCTTGAATTGAGAGGTGTGGAGTCACGTGAAGCTGACGTCACGTCCGGTGCGAGGTAACACTCGAGTGAAAGATCATTTCCGGGTCAAAAGTAACTTCCTGGTAAAATGTCACGTCCGGGTCACGTGACAATCGGCGTCCATCTGCGCATGCACAGTCGGGAATAGTAGATTAAAAGGCATTTGGGTGGACGTTTCGGGATCGAGGTGGACCCATCCTTGGTCTAAATGGGTCGTGTGGGATATCAGTTTGAAGCGTTCTGGAGTAGCGTCCGACTGGACTGGTGTGTAGTGACAGTTAGGCTATGGCGTGCAATGCACAGACAGGGAATTGTGGGAAACGGCACTTGGGTGGACGTTTTGGGGCAGAGATGGTCGATCCATCCTTGATCCAGAGTTGGTTGGTTGGTTGGAGTTTAACGTCGCACTTTATCGGCCACACGGCGACGATGACCCAAACAAACATACCCTAGCAAAACCCTAACCCTAACAAAAACCTAACCAAAACTACAAAAAAATGAATTTTGAAAATTAGGCTCTACAGACACTGGTGGTCACAATGGATCGCCAGAGAGCCTAATTTGTTTGGCACTTTAATTTACCTCGTGTGCCAGACAAACATGGTATGGTACAAACCATGCTGTCCTAAGCTAGAGGGCTCCTTGATTCAGAAGGGTCGTATGAAGTGTCCTATTGAAACATTCTTGAGGGAGCATCCGACTGGTCTGGTGTGTAGTGGAAGTTCCATAAGTTCGGAAAAGAATAGAAAAAGGTGTTTGGAGTAGGAGTATTGGGGTGCGGGTGGACAATTTTTTCTTGTAGGTGTACTTGGTTATCCGGTCTCATGACCATGGGATGACTTACGCTGGAAGGTTATCGTGCGCATGCGCAGTGCACAGGCAGACCTTAGGTGGACGTTTTGGGGTCGAGTTGGACTCAAAGTGGTCCAAATTGAAGCTGTCGTAGAGTCAGACCGGTGTGGTTCGTAGTGGAAGTGCCGTCACTCTGCACATGCGCAGTAGGACAGTGGTAAAAAAATAGCATTTGACTGGACGTTTTGGAGCGTGCTGAACGGCCGACTTCACCCAGTGGCGCCCTAACGCTAGGGAGTAAGTCCCCCTGCGTCTTCTATAATGTCTTAACGCCATGATGTAGACAGTTGAGACAAATAAAGATCAACACGTTCACAAGTTTATTATCCCCTCCATCCCAGGCTGGGGGAGCCGCGTTTGGTATGTTCACAATTCAAGTATGCTCTTGTCCAATCAGAAGCCGGATATTAATGTTGCATCAATCTTCGACCATGTTCACTCTTGTCCGTTAGATGTATCTCTAATCGTCGTCGGGCAGGCCAGGTAAGGCAACACGTTCTGTAACAGCTGTTTGGGCATCTTGACTCCTGTGCGTGGGGGTCGCCTTTCATGTCAAGCGGCAACAGACTATACTCTTAATAGATCGCCATGGCTGTTTTTCTGTTGCGAGTTATTCTGTCCGGCATCATCGATCACCATAGTGTGGGTATTAATAGCTGCTGTCACAATACGATGGCAAAAGGTGGGTTACTCAGACTTCCCTGGAATGTAGCCTGACAATCTGAGGTGATGCTCTCCGTATCGGTCGATAGATTCTCAGCAATCTCTGCATCGGAATCAGTCGGTGGACTCGCAGAATCAGTTGGTATAATATCAGCATCTGCATTGGCTTCTTGCGCCTCGGTGTCTTCATACCTATGTATATTCTGCTAGTATCGCATCATATCGTATTGTCTGGTGAACGTGCGTTCGCATTCAGAACATGTATAACCCATGTTGACGGTTGAACGTCGATTGTGCACATCTTTGGGATATGCTTACTTTAATGGTAACACAGTAACGCCCGCCAACACCTAGTTTTAACGCTTCAACGCCCTGGTGGAATAGCTCAGAAGCTCTGATGGGTCTAGATATCCCATGGAATTGACACTAATTCACCCAAATGTAGTGACGCCCGTCAACGCCCGTCGTTACGCCTTAACGCCCTATCTTAACGCCTTAACACCCATCTCAACGCCTTAACGCTCTATCTTAACGCCCATATCAACGCCT